>NW_020869919.1:135881-144876 GCF_003789085.1 Penaeus vannamei | reverse complement strand
CCCGAACCATGGGGACTGACAGAAATCTCATAGCCAGCTCAATTGCAGCCACATACCGCATTGAAGTCACCGACACAGAAGCAAGTTTGGCCTAATACAACTCATTCACATTGAGTTTACAATCATTGTTAAGAGCATAAACAGCAATATAAGAGACGAAGCCAAATGGAAACTTCAGTCTCAATAGTATTATAAGGTCATCGACTGGATTAACCTCTACTTGCGAGAGCTGAAGTCTGCTAGAGATGGCTATAGCTACTTCCTGGAGATGATGACCATTGCTGCAGCTCGACCAGTAATAGGTGTAGTCACCCACACCAATCGTGCCACTGCCAGGTCTTCTCACCTCCAAGAGAGCAGCCACCTCAACTCTCAGCTATCTCATTTCAATCACTGATGATGCCCCACAAAGTGAGAGGTGGACGCCAGGTTGGCGGCTACCGGGTTGCGGATGGGTCAGGTAATCCTGGCTCCCATTCTGAGTCCTGGTAGCAACTAACCCAGAGGAACCCAGAGCCTGGCTTGCTGGGTGGGAGGATGTTTCCCCCCCCCCAGCATCAACACCTATGCTAGACACTGCCTGTTACGGTAGTTGTAGTGATCTACTACGCTATACATCCACAGATCACTCCAGGAGGTAATGCAATCACATTGAAATATTCTTTCTCACCTCCAACATCTCCCACGGGCAACCGAAATAAAAAAAAAAACGATGCACTCAAGGTGGCAACACTTGTACCTGGTGCGACCCGCGATGAGACGTTAAATGCCCTGCAATTTCCAAGGTGGTTTGTGGGGTTGCTTGTAACATCACCCCTTTGCCCAATGGCATGAACTCTATCGCGTGGCTCCTTCTCCGAGAGTAGAAACCAACCACAGGCCTACAGAAAAGGGTGTTTATCTCGCGGAGTGAGGAGGATGCCACGCACTCGCCACTCTTGCCATTCTGCTGCCCAATATTTATTATTATCATATATATATATATTATATATAAAATAAATTATTTCTTATGTTTTTATTGTATTATAATATGTACCCCCCGAAGATGATACTCTTTCAATTTTTTTACATTTTAAGATTTATATATATATATATATATATATATATATATATATATATATATATATATACACTTCTTTAAAAGAGCAGAGGTCAATTTGATTTTTACATACGTATTAAATCTTAATTATTTAAATTATTTTACCATTTTCGTAACTTTTATTCAAGTGTTTTATAGAAAGTATTGAAGTAAGTCAAACAATGGTTGTTTTTATACAATTATATTAAT
This sequence comes from Penaeus vannamei, assembly GCF_003789085.1. NCBI lineage: Eukaryota > Metazoa > Arthropoda > Malacostraca > Decapoda > Penaeidae > Penaeus > Penaeus vannamei. The sequence goes on along the minus strand of NW_020869919.1, from coordinate 143,588 downwards.
TTAGCTTTTTATATTACCATTTGAATTTATTTTACTATTTTAATTTAGATTTATATTTTCACTAGTTTTAATATTTTTTCATCATTTTAATTAAAAAAGAACCAACTTCTTGTACTATTTCCGCCCACAATTAACAAGGGAACTGCAGACACAAAGTCAAGGGGATTTTTGCCGGTGGTCTGCTATTAGGAAGACGGTCTGTGGAACCCCGGAATGGGCTTCCACCTGTCTGAAGAGAGCTAAGTGGTCGTGGGGATACTTAAACATAAGGTGGTAAGAGAAATTGGCCAAACTATTTATCCGATTAAGTGATCTCGTGACAAGTGCATTTTTTTTTAATTATCATCTTCGGGCTTTTTATTGTCGTGTGTTTAACTGTGTTCGTGTTTTATGTTCATATTTTAATGTATTAAGTGTTTTCTGTTTTATCGTTTGTTTTATTGTTCTAGTTTGCTTTACCGATTTATTGTAATGTTTTAAGTTCATTTTGCTTTATCGTTCATTTTATTGTATTCTGTTTTTACCTCATTTTATGATTTGTTTTATCTTCGTTTCGTTTTATTTGTGTGTTTTGTTTTACTACTTCGTTTTATTGTGTTTTATCAGTTTGATACCGAAATAAATAAATATTTAAGTATATTTCGTTTTATCAACGCCCGAACTTGATCGTTGAAAAGGATACTAGGAAGGGTGGTAACAGCTCATTTCCCTCTAGTGATATGCCTTATTTCTTTGTGTTCATTATATCAATGTGGTGATCTGCTTGATTGCGTTGGAGGACTCTCCCGCACACGCCTCTCCTCGGCTCATATCACGCGTACCAACCTTTGTGATCTCGCACCATACATATACACCACACACACATACTACATTTACACTCTTTCGCTCCTTTCCCCACATCCGTCTTCCACACTATCATTCTTCTCACATATAAACTACGTTCCCATACGTCGTGAACTAAATGGGTGGTGGCAGTGGCTCCTCTTTCACATTATTGCGAGACATAATTGTATAGGTATTTGCTACAACTACCTACACCATATGTATAATTTGGCGGCGAGCGGCGGGACGAATCCAAGCAGATAATCACCTTGATTGGTAACGAGACCATGCTTTACTTAACCAGGTAAACGAGTGAAACCACAGGTAAAACAAGTGCTTAAAACAAAGCTTGTGCATACGCTAATTAGTGCTAAAACAATCACTCAAGGTGAGAGCGTACTCGATGATATTCGTTTGCTAACACATGCTACTGAGATTTCTTTTGTGTTTGTGCTTTTCTATGTTTCGTATCTTGGAAGTATTGTGCCGGCATTTACATTGATATTTCAAAATGGGAAAAAGAAGTAAGAGAGCACTTGATGACGATGTTACCGCAGGGCCGTCAAATGCTAGTTCACCAAGGTCAGCTGAGGTTTCGCTGGAGGTTATGCCAATGCAGTCGAGGGAGAATTTAGACCTGCCAATGTATGAAGAATTAAGCGAGCGCTGCCAACAACTTAGTGATCAACTTGCAGCAATGCAGGAGCAATACGCCACACTAGCGCAGAGCTATGGCGCTCAGAGTATTAACAATAATCATAGTAATAGTGCGCTAGTTCTACTCCATCTCCGGTGGAGTTTGTCCTTTATAAAGATGTCGTTCCACCTTCAAGGCCGAAACTCCTGCTTCACAACCATTAAAGCGCCATCAGGAAGTCGAATCCTGGCTCAGGCACATTGAAAACGCGACGCAACCACGAACGGGCGATGCGCACATCAGAGCTGCGAGTTCATGTCGCGGGACTGCGGATCTTGTAGTTAACTCGCCTATCTTTGACGGAATCACTTCATGGGTGGATTTTAAGGAGAAACTTAGAGTAAAGTTCAGGGGCACGTGTTCATCTACCGACTTCTTCAACCACTTGAGTAACTATAGATTGGCTCCAGGGCAAGCACCAATAGATTTCTTGTTACTATAGAATCCATCGTGTATCAAGGTGTAAGGGATTACCCGCGATCTGTTGGGATGCCAGACGAATTAATCCGCCGTGTATTCCTGCAGGGTTTACCCCAGTGGTTAAGGGAAGCTCTAGCGTTAAAAGAGGAAGACCCTCTTCAAGTATTGATAGATGCCGCGCAAAGATGTTGGAGCGCCCGTATGAGTCTATGGGAAGTCAGGGGAACCAAACGATCGGACCTCACGCTCTCGAAAATCTCCTATGTATTGTTCCTTCCATAAATCGCACACCCACAATACGAAAGATTGTAAGGGGAGGCAGGCTACGCCCGGAAGTAATGACTCATTAAAGTGCTACACCTGTAATGAGGCAGGTCACCTCTCACGAAACTGCCCCTTTTCCACAGCCCACGGGACGCGCCCATTCCCAGCCTCCCGTGCGGCGAATTCGGCGGGAAATCCCTTCAGCCACAAGTAACGAGGCCATGGCCATGGTTTCACCTGTTAATGACAAGATTAAAGTAGGAAGGCCACTTATATCTCTTAAGGTTAACGGTGTTTATTGCACTTGTTTTAACGACACAGGATCAGAAATCACATTAATGAAGAACAGATTGAAAACTGATTTGAATATACATTCACTTAGACCTTCGTCTCGCACATTACGAGCAGCTTCAGGCCACTCGTTTCGCGCGAACGAGAGTGCAAACCTTTCTTTTGACCTCAACCACAACGTAAAATGTAAACACGATGTCTATAGTCTCGGAAGATGTCAAGTTCCCAGGCGACATCCTGTTAGGTATGGACTGGTTAAGGAGGTTTAATTTTAGGATAGTTTCATTTCACTCTCCACAACGGAGTTACATTACACTAAACGGAGTTCGTGTCCGTATGACTTTTAGTGATACGCCATCATTGTGTATTAAAATACTTTCAAAGCGTCGTATGTATAATCAGCCAAAGGAAGCTGATAGTACCATGCAGGTGATGTGTGCTGAAACGGTAGTTTGTCCACCAGAGACGGGAAAGTTTATTACAGGGCTGGTTCCGGACAACATTCAGATGGTTGCTATGGTCACGGGCAAAACTGCTCAGGTGCTCATTCCACGTCGTGTAACCCAGGTGTCGGGAGGCAAATTATCTATTTGGGTAGTGAATGATCACAAATATCCTGTGATTTTAAAACAAGGAGTAAACATTGCTGTTATTGAAGGCATAGACCAGGTTTATGAATCCCCAAGGAATGAATCTTATGATTCAGCGTTAAATGAAGATGATGATTTTAGTCATTTTAATGATTTTAGTAATGAGTGTCATGACGCTGATACTCCTCATGAAGTTTTTAGTTCAGATTGTTTTTGCGTTTATAATGCCGACTTTGGATATTCTGGTGATGGTTTTGGTTTTGACAGTAGTTTAGGTCTTGCACATTCTAATTGTTCGTGTTTTTCAGATTTTGATGACTTCACAGATGGTTTTGATGAACATTTTGGTACAACCGACTTTGGTTACAATGATGATGATTTTGATCTCTTTCCCACTGTAAGTACGGACGTCTTGCCTATTTCTACTCCTTCGGGTGAGTCTTGTATAGCAAAAGCTAAACTCGATCATCTTGGTTCACACCGAAGTAGTCAGTTGATGGCAGTGTTGCAGCGCCATTCTGTTTTATTTGATGAGTCTGCACCACTAGGGAAAGTACCTAATATCAAACACCATATTCCTACAGCTGACACAGACCGATACACACTTGCCAGTGGAGGTTACGAGAGTGCGCGAGCAATCATTCGAGAGGAGTGTGATAAGATGCTGAGGGAAGGTATAATTGCACCGTCAACATCTCCGTGGTTGTCACCTGTGGTGCTTGTTAAGAAAAAGGATGGAGGTATCCGCTTCTGTGTGGATTACCGAGGTCTGAACCGAGTAACAACTGCAGATACATTCCCCATGCCCAGGTTGGACCAAATGATTGATGAATTATCAGGTACGCAGTGGTTCTCAGCGCTCGATGCGAAGTCTGCTTACTGGACGATTGAGGTTGAGCCTAAAGATCGCAATAAGACTGCATTTAGTGATGGATTTAGGTTGCTACATTTTAATCGTATGCCTTTTGGCTTGGCAACAGCCTCAAGCACATTTCAACGTGCAATTAACAGTTTACTCAAGATCATTTGAAGAACATTTGTCTCACCTTGACGAGGTTCTTGGCCTCTTAGTCCAGGCAGGATTTCGGCTTAACGTATCAAAATGTTAACTTGCAGTAAATTCTTTCAAGTTCTTAGGCTTTCTTATCACTCCACAGGGTATATCACCTGACCCCGAGAAGGTAGAAGCCATCTCGAGGATGCAGCCTCCGCGGACGATAAGACAGGTCCGTCAGTTCTTGGGTGCCCACCGCTTCTTCCGCAAGCACGTAGACAATTATGCTACGTTGGCGGCCCCATTAACTAGACTTTTGCGGAAAAACGAAAAATTTACATGGGGAGACGAAAACAACAGTCTTTTGATGGTTTGAAACATAAGTTAGTTACAGCGCCTGTTTTACGAAAACTTTTGGCAGGAAGTTTGAAGTTCATTCTGATGCTTCAGGTGTAGCAATAGGATCTTGTTTAATGCAAAGGGACGAGAAGGTATACCTCAAGCTGTGGCATATTTCTCACAGAAGTTAAGAGAGTCCAAACATAATTATCCAGTGATAGACTTAGAAGCGCTTGCCGTGGTTGAGTCAGTACGTCATTATGCGTATATTTTTCCATCTATACAGATCATAGACCTTTGGTGTATGTTTTTAAACAATCTACAAAGTCTGTTAGGATGACAAGATGGAGCCACGAACTTTCCTCTTATGATTACGAAATTAAGTACAAACCAGGTGCTTCACATCACCTTCCAGATCTCCTCAGTCGCAAAGTAGATCTTATTGATGCTGGTTTCGATTCACAGCAGGTAGCAGAGGCACAGCAGAATGATCCGCTATGGAATGATATCATTTTATACCTCAGGGAACAAAGGGCTCCTAGGAGGATTCCCTTCCACTTGATGAATTTGAACTCAAAGATGGCCTTTTGTATCACCAGCGTGTATTGCCAGAAAGGGTCATACAGCAACTTGTCATCCCTCGACCTTTAAGGAGTAAGGTACTAGAGTTTGTGCATTGTGACAAATCTGCCGCTCACCCGGGCATATTTAGGACTTACTGTAGGCTAAGAGACGGGTATTATTTTCCGCAAATGTTAGCTGAGGTCACCAAGTTTGTTAGGTCATGTATACAGTGTCAGAGGAGGAAAGGACTTGCATCTAGGCAGGCTCCTCTCGCATCTATGCCGGAAGTAACTCAGCCGTTTGAAAGAGTCTCGGCTGATTTGATCGAAATGGTGACGTCTGCCAGAGGGCATCGGTATGTCTTGGTTGTAATTGATCATTTTCCCCGTTATCCCGTAACATATATGTATATATGTTATTCCCGTTATAACTTGTTCCATTACTTAACAAAGATGTTGACTCAGTTGCAGTCGCTTTCATTGAACGTTTCTTCACCTTGTTTGGGCCGCCTCGGACATTACCAATGGATAATGGTAGCGAGTTCACGAATAGATTATTTAAACAGGTCTGCCAGATTTTGAAGTAAAAACCATGTACACAACATGCTATCACCCGCAGGCAAACGGGATGGTGGAAAGGGTAAACAGGGTCTTGAAGGACTCCTTGGCGACATTGGTGGGTCAGCATCCACAGGATTGGGACCAATGCTTCTGTATGTGCGTCTGGTTAAACACTTCGGTCCACAGGAGTGTTAATCAGACGCCCCTGTATCTTCTCAGGGGAGAGATAGGTATTTCCCTGCCAACTTGACGAATTACCAGGAAGCAGATGAGGATGCTCATCTAAATGGGTGGTGGCAGTGGCTCCTCTTTCACATTATTGCGAGACATAATTGTATAGGTATTTGCTACATAGTCTCTGGGGAGGGGGGGGCGGACTAACAAGGCCCACCTCCCCACAGCCACCCATTAACCACAGGGGTAAGGAGGTAGGAGTTAGCATGAAGCCAGTGCGCGTCTGCACGCCGATTGGCCATAACTTTACCTTTACCTGTTGCTCTAAACGCCAACAAGTAGCGAGTGTAGTTAGAAATCGAAGCTTCCTAGATGAGGTCCACGTGAAGCTGGGAGGAGTGATGATCGCATCCATGGCGCATGGAAGCTATTGGAGTTTTCTATAACTGATCATTAAATGACCACCTGTTGTTGCACTTTATATTATTTATTTATCTTTTTAGCATCATTATTCTCTTAGAATGTGTGATGTAAAAATCATAGAAAACAAGCACCTCAGTCTGGGTCTAGAAGAGGGCGGCTTAAGACACAGGCTTTACAGCCCACGAGTCTTTCTAGCATACACTATACACTTGCGTTGTTGGCTAGGCGTTGCCATTTTCAAGGTTTTATAGTTCTAATGTATGCCATGTTAGTCTTATGCACAGTTCACAAGAATTCACATTAAATGTAAAACTTCGGGAAAAAATCAAATGTTCTCACGTACTACACTTTTTATTTTTGCATATCAGTACCTAAAATAATAAATAAGCTAACATTACAAAGTTGATTAGAGTAGTTTATCAATTCATATCATTCTTCATGAACCAGACTTCGTTGTTTCGGCCGATGATGACGAAGGGAGAGTCGTAGCCAACAGTGTAGTAGGTCTGGAAGTCGACGCCTTCCTCGCCGGCTGCCACCAGGTCGTCGTGAAGCTGCGCGGCGTTCACGATCCAGTCCTCGTCGTTGGCGAACCCGTGGAACCTCCTATAACAAAGTCAGCAGTTTTATTTACATCAGGGTTTGTACCAGAAATTAGTTTTCACTGTGCAAAGGAACTTGTCTTCCTATAAACTACGTGAAGGAGAAAGAAACATAAAATCCAATTTACCTGGAGAAAACGTGCAGTTCCGGTCGCTCTTCGATGTACACGTCAGGGTTGGTGGGCGTGGGCGGGTTGTCTTGGTGGGCGGCGGGGACGTAGAAGCTCATGGTGAAGTTGTTCTCACAGTTGGGTCCTTCTCCGGGGATGACCAGCGTCGTCACGGGAGCTGTCATGTCATCTTCATGGCTGTCAGGAGCGGAGAGAACTTTTTAAATTTCTGGACGTCACTCTCACCCTGCTATTTCTATTATTCTTTCTCTTGCCTTATTTAAATTTCGCACACAGTGAATGTTATGGGTGAAAATATATACATACATAATTTTATGTTTATAAATAAATATATATGTATGAAAAAGTTTACTGTGTCTCATAGAAATAAGATTAATACGGAAAATCATATGAACACCCTTGCAACATTATATTACCTGCATCATTCTGTCCGTCGATGTAGTTGAACAGCTTGCGGAACATGACGTCACTGGTGGCTTCGTGGTGAGAGATGGAGAGGTGGGATGTGGTGACCCACTTCTGCGCCGGGTACACGCGCTCCTCGTACGTCTGCGAACAGACACTTTCTTATTACTTGTTACACCAGTTGTTTTAAGGAGAACGTAATAATAATAATAATGAATTAATAAATAAATAGAAAAATAAAAAAGCAGGCAATTCTAATATGAAGAAATTCAGTAGATTAAAAAACAGGATTCGAAGAAACGACTTACCTCAGCGGAGTTAACTAGGTCATAAGGAGCGGATTCGATGGCCAGGGCGAGCTGGCACACCTGAGGACCAAGAGAACATGAAGTTCAGAAGGCATCACAGACTTCACTTTATTATATAAATCA
>NW_020869919.1:119440-131940 GCF_003789085.1 Penaeus vannamei | reverse complement strand
CTTTAACGTAGTTCATAGGAAGGCAAGTGAAAACTCAGTGAAACTAGATCCCGGCTACAAACACTGACTTAAAAAAAAACTGCTAAATTTGTTGTAGGAGGTCCCCGCCGCCCACCAAGACAACCCTCCCAGGCCCACCAACCCTGACGTGTACATCGAAGAGAGACCGGAACTGCACGTCTTCTCCAGGTAAACTTTCCTTGGCGTTCCTTTCATAATTTACATAATTTACATAATTTACAAGAAGGAATATTCACTGGTTCAATATAGACTAGATCTCTCGTTCATATCCTGACGTTAAGAAACCGCTGTATTTGTTGCAGGTGGTTCCAAGGGTTCGCCAGCGACAAGACCTGGTGTCAGCCGGCGAGGAAAGCATCTACTTCCAGACTTCGTTATCATTGAAGTTTTGTTCATGAAGAAAGACATGAACTGAGTTTTATCTAAACTAGTAATGCTACCTTATCTATTATTTATTGATTGAAGTACTGATATGCAAAAATAAAAAATGTACATTACATGATTTTGTTTCATTACTTCCCTAAGTTTTACCAATTAATATGAATTCTTTGTGAATTGTGCATTTGATCAGCAAAAGAAAGACTAAAATGGCAGACATTGTAACTATATTTTCCTTAAAGAAAAATCAAGCTGTCTTTGTTCTAACTGAAAATGGTAATTTTTAATTCTTAACGCTATTGGGTAGTTGTGACTGCTGGAGACTCACGGACTGTTACATCTTTCTCTTAAGACGCCTTCTGAACCAAGATGTTTTATGTAGCACTGATTATTTTGTTGGTTAGCAGGATAACTCTAAAGCCAACTTAGATGCCATCAGATTTTGGCGATGATCCGGACCATGATCCGGATCGTGTGTTGGATAACTCAAGATATTAATATATATATATATATATATATATATATATATTATATATATATATATATTTTTTTTTTTTTTTTTTTTTTTTTTTTTGGGGGGGGGGTGAAATGTCATCGTATGTGTGTTTTAGCTCACCTTAGATCCCATTAAGTTTTAGTGGTGATCCAGATACAGGATTTTTTAAAGGATTCGATAGCAATGCAACATAGGTAAACCAGTGTACTTGTAATTCTTCGAGTGTGAATAAATTCATTGCATTAGTGACTCACTGAATACTTTCAGTATGACTTTTAAACCACGCATCCTAAAACGCTTCCAGTTGTGATGGCAGTTCTCCAAAGGAAATTATGATAAAAAAAAAAAAATAAAGATGGTCAACTGATGACTTAGTTATAGGAAGCTCCATTGATCACCCAGCGACGTGGACTCCATCCCCCACACCCCTCAGCTCCACGGCGACCATATAGTAAAACCGACATCATCAGGGCCTTGAAAACATGTAGCTTGGGCCTTCTACACAGGTACCAGCATCTCTAAATATTCTTGTTGTGAGAGTTCATGACACCTGCTGCCAGGCCAATCCGTCTACTGACTTCCTGGTCTGACAGCCCAGAGTTATGAACTACACTACCGAAGTATGTAAAGCTCTTTCTGACCAATGTCCTCATTGCAAGGGTGTACTGACCAAACAGGTTCTCCTGGCAAGTCGGCAAAATCTTAAATCTTGGTCCAAGAGGCCTCTAGATCCAGAGACTTCGCTCCCAGATCCACCACTAGGGTTTCCAAGGACTCAAGATAGAATAGCAAAATCATTAGCAAAGTCAAGACCAGTAACCCTGATATTGCCTAGAGTTGCTCCACAATGAGTTTGGACAGTAATTCTGACCAGTATCCAGTCCATTCAAGTGTTGAAAAATGTTGGTGCAAGGACACCGCCTTGCCACTCTCCTAACAGAAAAGAAGCTCGACAGGCCCTCACCACACTTTACCACACACACCACACTTTCAGTACCTGTATGCAGTCTTCCCATTAGTCCAATATCCGTGTTGGATGCCTCTCAATCTCAGGATCTCCCAGAGTGATTCCCAATACACTGTATCAAATGCCTTCTTAAGATCATTGTAAGCTGCAAGTAGCCCACGCCTGAGCTCACAACGGCACTCCAAAATGACTTCAAGCACCAGGCTATGATCTATTTTGGACTTACCAGGAGTGAATCCTTGTTGCTCCGGCCTCTGGTGCCTCAGCAGGTGGTCTGTGATATGTCTCAGAAGGATGAGCAAGAACCTTGCCTGGTATACTGAGCAGTGTGATGCCTCGATGATTGCTGCAGTCCCATCGATCCCCTTTCCTCTTCCAGTGAGGAATGACCACACCCCTCAACAGGTCAAGGAAAATGGTACCAGACTTCCAGACGGCAGTCAGGACAGCATGCAAACCCTGAGCCATAGGTTCACCACCAGCCTTTAACAGTTCAGCTGGGATGCTGCGGATATCTGTTTTGCTACTTTCTGCCATCCCCCCCCCCCCCTGAGTTCGGTTAGGGAGGGTAGATCCTCACTGATGGGTTGATCTGTCAGTGGAATCTCGACACTACCCACATCTACCCATTAACTTTTGGTGGATCAACCTAGTACAACTGCTCAAACTACTCAGCCCTATGCTCCCAACAGGATCTGAGACGATCTGGCCACCTACCAACCAGACTGCAGTCACCTATGAAGAGAGCTTGAAGTTCAGATTTCTCAGAGCTTCGTAGGCAAAACGAAGGTCCAGATAAAACACCCTAAGGAGATCATCAGACCGACAGGGAATTTTGAAGTGGACTCGGTGGGGACCCACAAGTAATCTGTAGTCAGTACTCAGCACTCCTATACAGCCTGCAGTTCTGGAAGATCCTCCAACGAGTCAACGTTGGTGTGGTCGATCTCCTTGGCTGCATTATTCCCGAACCATGGGGACTGACAGAAATCTCATAGCCAGCTCAATTGCAGCCACATACCGCATTGAAGTCACCGACACAGAAGCAAGTTTGGCCTAATACAACTCATTCACATTGAGTTTACAAACATCGTTAGGAGCATAAACAGCAATATAAGAGACGAAGCCATCTGGAAACTTCAGTCTCAATAGTATTATAAGGTCATCGACTGGATTAACCTCTACTTGCGAGAGCTGAAGTCTGCTAGAGATGGCTATAGCTACTCCCTGGAGATAGTGACCATTGCTGCAGCTCGACCAGTAATAGGTGTAGTCACCCACACTAATCGTGCCACTGCCAGGTCTTCTCACCTCCAAGAGAGCAGCCACCTCAACTCTCAGCTATCTCATTTCAATCACTGATGATGCCCCACAAAGTGAGAGGTGGCTGGACGCCAGGTTGGCGGCTACCGGGTTGCGGATGGGTCAGGTAATCCTGGCTCCCATTCTGAGTCCTGGTAGCAAGTAACCCAGAGGAACCCAGAGCCTGGCTTGCTGGGTGGGAGGGATGTCCCCCCCCCCCCAGCATCAACACCTATGCTAGACACTGCCTGTTACGGTAGTTGTAGCGATCTACTACGCTATGCATCCACAGATCACTCCAGGAGGTAATGCAATCACATTGAAATATTCTTTCTCACCTCCAACATCTCCCACGGGCAACCGAAATAAAAAACGATGCACTCAAGGTGGCAACACTTGTACCTGGTGCGACCCGCGATGAGACGTTAAATGCCCTGCAATTTCCAAGGTGGTTTGTGGGGTTGCTTGTAACATCACCCCTTTGCCCAATGGCATGAACTCTATCGCGTGGCTCCTTCTCCGAGAGTAGAAACCAACCACAGGCCTACAGGAAAGGGTGTTTATCTCGCGGAGTGAGGAGGATGCCCCGCACTCGCCACTCTTGCCATTCTGTTGCCAATATTTATTATATATATATATTTTTTTATATATAAAATAAATTATTTTCTTATGTTTTTATTGTATTATAATATGTACACCCCCGAAGATGATACTCTTTCATTTTATTTTACATTTTAAGATTTATATATATATATATATATATATATATATATATATATATATATATATATATACCTTCTTTTAAAGAGCAGAGGTCAATTTGATTTTTACATACGTATTAAATCTTAATTATTCTAATTATTTTACATTTTCGTAACTTTTATTCAAGTGTTTTATAGAAAGTATTGAAGTAAGTCAAACAATGGTTTTTTTATACAATTATATTAATTTAGCTTTATTACCATTTGAATTTATTTTACTATTTATTTAGATTTATATTTTCACACTAGTTTTAATATTCGTTTCATCAATTTTTATTAAAAAAGAACCAACTTCTTGTACTATTCCCGCCCACAATTAACAAGGGAACTGCAGACACAAAGTCAAGGGGATTTTTGCCGGTGGTCTGCTATTAGGAAGACGGTCTGTGGAACCCCGGAATGGGCTTCCACCTGTCTGAAGAGAGCTAAGTGGTCGTGGGGATACTTAAACATAAGGTGGTAAGAGAAATTGGCCAAACTATTTATCCGATTAAGTGATCTCGTGACAAGTGCATTTTTTTTTAATAATCATCTTTGGGCTTTTTATTGTCGTGTGCTTTACTGTGTTCGTGTTTTATGTTCATATTTTAATGTATTAAGTGTTTTCTGTTTTATCGTTTGTTTTATTGTTCTAGTTTGCTTTACCGATTTATTGTAATGTTTTAAGTTCATTTTGCTTTATCATTCATTTATTCTCTGTTTTTACCTCATTTTATGATTTGTTTCAATATCTTCGTTTCGTTTTGTTTGTGTGTTTTGTTTTGCTACTTCGTTTTATTGTGTTTTATCAGTTTGATACCGAAATAAATAAATATTTATTTCGTTTTATCAACGCCCGAACTTGATCGTTGAAAAGGATACTTGGAAGGGTGGTAACAGCTCATTTCCCTCTAGTGATATGCCTAATTTCTTTGTGTTCGTTATATCAACGTGGTGATCTCCTTAATTGCGTTGGAGGACTCTCCCCGCACACGCCTCTCCTCGGCTCATATCACGTGTACCAACCTTTGTGATCTCGCACCATACATGTACACCACACACACATACTATATTTACACTCTTTCGCTCCTTTCCCCACATCCGTCTTCCACACTATCATTCTTCTCACATATAAACTACGTTCCCATACGTCGTGAACTAAATGGGTGGTGGCAGTGGCTCCTCTTTCACATTATTGCGAGACATAATTGTATAGGTATTTGCTACAACTACCTACACCATATGTATAATTTGGCGGCGAGCGGCGGGACGAATCCAAGCAGATAATCACCTTGATTGGTAACGAGACCATGCATTACTTAACCAGGTAAACGAGTGAAACCACAGGTAAAACAAGTGCTTAAAAAAAAGCTTGTGCATACGCTAATTAGTGCTAAAACAATCACTCAAGGTGAGAGCGTACTCGATGATATTCGTTTGCTAGCACATGCTACTGAGATTTCTTTTGTGTTTGTGCTTTTCTATGTTTCGTATCTTGGAAGTATTGTGCCGGCATTTACATTGGGAAAAAGAAGTACTGACGATGTTACCGCAGGGAGGATGCTAGTTCACCAAGGTCAGCTGAGGTTTCGCTGGAGGTATGCTGGAGCATGCTTAATGCAACGCCTGCTGTAGATAATTAAGCGAGCGCTGCCAACAACTTAGATGCAGCAGCAATGCAGGAGCAATACGCCACACAGCGCAAGCTTTGGCGCTCAGAGTATAACAATAATCATAGTAATAGTGTCGCCTAGTTCTACTCCATCTCAGTGGAGTTTGTCCTTTATAAAGATGTCGTTACCATTCAAGGCCGAACGGCACAACCATTAAAGCCATCAGGAGTCGAATCCTGGCTCAGGCATGAAAACTCGCGAACACGAACGGACGATGCGTTCATCATGCGAGTTCATTCTCGGGGTGCCTAGTCTCGCCTTCTTTTCAACCACTTAGGTCACCACCGACTTCTTCAACTTGTATAATTGGCTCCAGGGCAAGCACCAATAGATTTCTTTGTTACTATAGAATCCATCGTGTATCAAGGTGTAAGGGATTACCCGCGATCTGTTGGGATGCCAGACGAATTAATCCGCCGTGTATTCCTGCAGGGTTAACCCCAGTGGTTAAGGAAGCTCTAGCGTTAAAAGAGGAAGACCCTCTTCAAGTATTGATAGATGCCGCGCAAAGATGTTGGAGCGCCCGTATGAGTCTATGGGAAGTCAGGGGAAACCAAACGATCGGACCTCACGCTCTCGAAAATCTCCTATGTATTGTTCCTTCCATAAATCGCACACCCACAATACGAAAGCTTGTAAAGGGAGGCAGGCTACGCCCGGAAGTAATGACTCATTAAAGTGCTACACCTGTAATGAGGCAGGTCACCTCTCACGAAACTGCCCCTTTTCCACAGCCCACGGGACGCGCCCATTCCCAGCCTCCCGTGCGGCGAATTCGGCGGGAAATCCCTTCAGCCACAAGTAACGAGGCCATGGCCATGGTTTCACCTGTTAATGACAAGATTAAAGTAGGAAGGCCACTTATATCTCTTAAGGTAACGGTGTTTATTGCACTTGTTTTAACGACACAGGATCAGAAATCACATTAATGAAGAACAATTGAAAACTGATTTGAATATACATTCACTTAGACCTTCGTCTCGCACATTACGAGCAGCTTCAGGCCACTCGTTTCGCGCGAACGAGAGTGCAAACCTTTCTTTTGACCTCAACCACAACGTAAAATGTAAACACGATGTCTATATAGTCTCGGAAGATGTCAAGTTCCCAGGCGACATCCTGTTAGGCATGGACTGGTTAAGGAGGTTTAATTTTAGGATAGTTTCATATCACTCTCCACAACGGAGACTGGTAAGGAGGGTGGATTATGCGTATGTCCACGGTTTATTATTATTTTGTCATGGTGTGATACATGTTTTGTTTGTTTTTTTTCATTTTTTTTTTTCCATTTTTGTGTGGACCATGGGTTTTAAATGTGCCAATTAGTTCAATTTTCGAATTCTTATGATTCAGACTTCCTGAGTGGGGAAGTTTTTAGTTTTGTATTTTGGAGGAGAGACAGTAGTTTAGACATTCTAATTGTTCGTGTTTTTCAGATTTTGATGACTTCACAGATGGTTTTGATGAACATTTTGGTACAACCGACTTTGGTTACAATGATGATGATTTTGATCTCTTTCCCACTGTAAGTACGGACGTCTTGCCTATTTCTACTCCTTCGGTGAGTCTTGTATAGCAAAAGCTAAACTCGATCATCTTGGTTCACACCGAAGTAGTCAGTTGATGGCAGTGTTGCAGCGCCATTCTGTTTTATTTGATGAGTCTGCACCACTAGGGAAAGTACCTAATCAAACACCATATTCCTACAGCTGACACAGACCCGATACGCACTCGCCAGTGGAGGTTACCCGAGAGTGCGCGAGCGATCATTCGGGAGGAGTGTGATAAGATGCTGAGGGAAGGTATAATTGCACCGTCAACATCTCCGTGGTTGTCACCTGTGGTGCTTGTTAAGAAAAAGGATGGAGGTATCCGCTTCTGTGTGGATTACCGAGGTCTGAACCGAGTAACAACTGCAGATACATTCCCCATGCCCAGGTTGGACCAAATGATTGATGAATTATCAGGTACGCAGTGGTTCTCAGCGCTCGATGCGAAGTCTGCTTACTGGACGATTGAGGTTGAGCCTAAAGATCGCAATAAGACTGCATTTAGTGATGGATTTAGGTTGCTACATTTTAATCGTATGCCTTTTGGCTTGGCAACAGCCTCAAGCACATTTCAACGTGCAATTAACGCAGTTTACTCAAGATCATTTGAAGAACATTTGTCTCACCTTGACGAGGTTCTTGGCCTCTTAGTCCAGGCAGGATTTCGGCTTAACGTATCAAAATGTTAACTTGCAGTAAATTCTTTCAAGTTCTTAGGCTTTCTTATCACTCCACAGGGTATATCACCTGACCCCGAGAAGGTAGAAGCCATCTCGAGGATGCAGCCTCCGCGGACGATAAGACAGGTCCGTCAGTTCTTGGGTGCCACCGGCTTCTTCCGCAAGCACGTAGACAATTATGCTACGTTGGCGGCCCCATTAACTAGACTTTTGCGGAAAAACGAAAAATTTACATGGGGAGACGAAAACAACAGTCTTTTGATGGTTTGAAACATAAGTTAGTTACAGCGCCTGCTTTACGAAAACCAGATTTTGGCAGGAAGTTTGAAGTTCATTCTGATGCTTCAGGTGTAGCAATAGGATCTTGTTTAATGCAAAGGGACGAGAAGGGTATACCTCAAGCTGTGGCATATTTCTCACAGAAGTTAAGAGAGTCCAAACATAATTATCCAGTGATAGACTTAGAAGCGCTTGCCGTGGTTGAGTCAGTACGTCATTATAATGCGTCATTTTTCCATCTATACAGATCATAGACCTTTGGTGTATGTTTTTAAACAATCTACAAAGTCTGTTAGGATGACAAGATGGAGCCACGAACTTTCCTCTTATGATTACGAAATTAAGTACAAACCAGGTGCTTCACATCACCTTCCAGATCTCCTCAGTCGCAAAGTAGATCTTATTGATGCTGGTTTCGATTCACAGCAGGTAGCAGAGGCACAGCAGAATGATCCGCTATGGAATGATATCATTTTATACCTCAGGGAACAAAGGGCTCCTAGGAGGATTCCCTTCCACTTGATGAATTTGAACTCAAAGATGGCCTTTTGTATCACCAGCGTGTATTGCCAGAAAGGGTCATACAGCAACTTGTCATCCCTCGACCTTTAAGGAGTAAGGTACTAGAGTTTGTGCATTGTGACAAATCTGCCGCTCACCCGGGCATATTTAGGACTTACTGTAGGCTAAGAGACGGGTATTATTTTCCGCAAATGTTAGCTGAGGTCACCAAGTTTGTTAGGTCATGTATACAGTGTCAGAGGAGGAAAGGACTTGCATCTAGGCAGGCTCCTCTCGCATCTATGCCGGAAGTAACTCAGCCGTTTGAAAGAGTCTCGGCTGATTTGATCGAAATGGTGACGTCTGCCAGAGGGCATCGGTATGTCTTGGTTGTAATTGATCATTTTCCCCGTTATCCCGTAACATATATGTATATATGTTATTCCCGTTATAACTTGTTCCATTACTTAACAAAGATGTTGACTCAGTTGCAGTCGCTTTCATTGAACGTTTCTTCACCTTGTTTGGGCCGCCTCGGACATTACTAATGGATAATGGTAGCGAGTTCACGAATAGATTATTTAAACAGGTCTGCCAGATCTTGGAAGTAAAAACCATGTACACAACATGCTATCACCTGCAGGCAAACGGGATGGTGGAAAGGGTAAAGGGTCTTGAAGGACTCCTTGGCGACATTGGTGGGTCAGCATCCACAGGATTGGGACCGGATGCTTCCGTATGTGCGTCTGGCCTTAAACACTTCGGTCCACAAGAGTGTTAATCAGACGCCCCTGTATCTTCTCACGGGGAGAGATAGGTATTTCCCTGCCAACTTGACGAATTACCAGGAAGCAGATGAGGATGCTCATCTAAATGGGTGGTGGCAGTGGCTCCTCTTTCACATTATTGCGAGACATAATTGTATAGGTATTTGCTACATAGTCTCTGGGGAGGGGGGGGGGGACTAACAAGGCCACCTCCCCACAGCCACCCATTAACCACAGGGGTAAGGAGGTAGGAGTTAGCATGAAGCCAGTGCGCGTCTGCACGCCGATTGGCCATAACTTTACCTTTACCTGTTGCTCTAAACGCCAACAAGTAGCGAGTGTAGTTAGAAATTGAAGCTTCCTAGCTGAGGTCCACGTGAAGCTGGGAGGAGTGAGTGATCACATCCATGGCGCATGGAAAGCTATTGGAGTTTTCTATAACTGATCATTAAATGACCACCTGTTGTTGCACCTTTTATATTATTTATTTATCTTTAGCATCATTATTCTCTTAGAATGTGTGATGTAAAAATCATAGAAAACAAGCACCTCAGTCTGGTCTAGAAGAGGGCGGCTTAAAACACAGGCTTTACAGCCCACGAGTCTTTCTAGCATACACTATACACTTGCGTTGTTGGCTAGGCGTTGCCATTTTCAAGGTTTTATAGTTCTAATGTATGCCATGTTAGTCTTATGCACAGTTCACAAGAATTCACATTAAATGGTAAAACTTCGGGAAAAAAATCAAATGTTCTCACGTACTACACTTTTTATTTTTGCATATCAGTACCTAAAATAATAAATAATAAATAAGCTAACATTACAAAGTTGATTAGAGTAGTTTATCAATTCATATCATTCTTCATGAACCAGACTTCGTTGTTTCGGCCGATGATGACGAAGGGAGAGTCGTAGCCAACAGTGTAGTAGGTCTGGAAGTCGACGCCTTCCTCGCCGGCTGCCACCAGGTCGTCGTGAAGCTGCGCGGCGTTCACGATCCAGTCCTCGTCGTTGGCGAACCCGTGGAACCTCCTATAACAAAGTCAGCAGTTTTTATTTACATCAGGGTTTGTACCAGAAATTAGTTTTCACTGTGCAAAGGAACTTGTCTTCCTATAAACTACGTGAAGGAGAAAGAAACATAAAATCCAATTTACCTGGAGAAAACGTGCAGTTCCGGTCGCTCTTCGATGTACACGTCAGGGTTGGTGGGCGTGGGCGGGTTGTCTTGGTGGGCGGCGGGGACGTAGAAGCTCATGGTGAAGTTGTTCTCACAGTTGGGTCCTTCTCCGGGGATGACCAGCGTCGTCACGGGAGCTGTCATGTCATCTTCATGGCTGTCAGGAGCGGAGAGAACGCTTTTTTTAAATTTCTGGACGTCACTATCACCCTGCATATTTCTATTATTCTTTCTCTTGCCCCTTCTTACCAGTTTGCATACCTATTTCGCTATTATAAATTCTGTTCACTTATTTCCTTAAATTCCGCACACTTAGTGAATGTTATGGGGTGAAAATATATACATACATAATTTTATGTTTATAAATAAATATATATGTATGAAAAAGTTTACTGTGTCTCATAGAAATAAGATTAATACGGAAAATCATATGAACACCCTTGCAACATTATATTACCTGCATCATTCTGTCCGTCGATGTAGTTGAACAGCTTGCTGAACATGACGTCACTGGTGGCTTCGTGGTGAGAGATGGAGAGGTGGGATGTGGTGACCCACTTCTGCGCCGGGTACACGCGCTCCTCGTACGTCTGCAACCAGACACTTATCCCTCATTACTTGTTACACCAGTTGTTTTAAGGAGAACATAATAATAATAATAATAATGAATTAATAAATAAATAGAAAAATAAAAAAGCAGGCAATTCTAATATGAAGAAATTCAGTGGATTAAAAAAATGGATTCGAAGAAACGACTTACCTCAGCGGAGTTAACTAGGTCATAAGGAGCGGATTCGATGGCCAGGGCGAGCTGGCACACCTGAGGACCAAGAGAACATGAAGTTCAGAAGGCATCACAGACTTCACTTTATTATATAAATCACCGTCGGAGTATGCCCTCGCAAACCTAACTGAACTGAATTATGCTGCCTTATGAATTGAATTAAGTGTCTGAGTAGAATTTCAATAAAATTGTCATTCTTTCAAGAAGGCAAATGAGCGATGCTGACTCACCTGAGCCAAGAGCGCGAGAGCTGCGAAGGTCCTCATGGTTGGCGAGTGAATGAGCAGGAAGTGGCGGTCGTGTCTCTGGTCTGCTTCTTATAGGCCAGACTCTGATGTAACGGCGATAAGGGAACCAGGCGAGAAGCTTGCAGGTTTCCCACGCTGTTTTATAAGCAGTAAAACATTTTATTTACGTATATGAAGACATAAAAGATACTTTCCTATGTATATAACATACACAAACTGTATACTATCGTACATACATACGCGTATATATATATATATATATATATATATATATATATATATATATATTATATATATATATATATATATATTACATATATATATATATATGTGTGTGTGTGTTGTGTGTGTGTGTGTGTGCTGTGTGTGTTGTGTGTATGTGTGTGTGTATGTATTGTATATAATATATAGATACATATAAATGTATATATACAATGTTTGATACTATATATATAATATATATGTACATAAATATTGTGAATTGCTAATAATTGTTAAATGTAATTTCTTCATATATACATATACGAGAAAATGGTGTCTGTATGATAATGATGTATGAAAGTTACACGTATTGACATAAATAAATGTGATCAAGAATGTAATAATCTGACTATAATTAGATTGATATTAATGTTAATATGTAGATATAACGATATACGATTTGATAAATATGAGTATATGAGATAAAAGTCAGACATTATAATATACCCGTAACGCATCAGCACACGCATGTAATTATGTCTAATGTGATAGTACTTATATACTGTAATAGATCATACATACAATATAACAAAGATGTGAATAATACGAGAGAGAGTGATTGAGATGTTACATATGATAAATGAAGGTAATGGCGGATATTACATAATTGGAAGAAATTACTAGGGAATTTGGGACTTGAACCTGATATTATATATAATATTGATTCTGATCA
>NW_020869919.1:115251-119340 GCF_003789085.1 Penaeus vannamei | reverse complement strand
ATATATATATATATATATATATATATATATATATATATATATATTATACATATATAAATTATATATATTATATATATATATATATATATATATATATATATATATATATATATATATATATATATATAATATATATATATATATATATATATATATATATATATTATATATATATATATATATATATATATATATATATATATATATATATATATATAGACATATATGTATATTGATGTAACAGCAGTTAATATCTGTTCATGCATTCTACTTCTTAATTGGAATTAATCAAAAAATAAGTATTATGCCTTCTGTGCTTCATCAGAAAAAAATATACTTATTTATACAGTATATACATACACATATATGTGCTATAATTATAGAAACAAGGGATTATATAGCAGGAGAAAGAATGTGAGACAGTGAAAGCTACAAAACTCAAATGTATTCTCTCCGTGTTTATGTAGCCATGAATATCGACATGACAACTCCCGTGACGACGCTGGTCATCCCCGGAGAAGGACCCAACTGTGGGAACAACTTCACCATGAGCTTCTACGTCCCCGCCGCCCACCAAGACAACGCGCCCACGCCCACCAACCCTGACGTCTACATCGAAGAGCGACCGGAACTACACATCTTCTCCAGTTAAATTGGATTTCACGTTCCTTTCTCGTTAACGTAGTTCATAGGAAGGCAAGTTCTTTTGCTCAGTGAAAACTTGATCCCGGCTACAAACCCTGACTTCAAAAAACTGCTAGATTTGTTGTAGGAGGTTCCAAGGGTTCGCCTGCGTCAAGGACTGGATCGTGACCGCCGTGCAGCTTCACGACGACCTGGTGGCAGCCGGCGAGGAAGGCATCGAAGGCATCATGCTAAACTAGTTTATAATGCTACCTTTATTATATATGATATTATTTTTGATATGCAAAAATAGAAAATGTATATGAAAACATGATTTTTATTATTATTATTATTTCCCTAAGTTTTAGCAATTACTATGAATTCTTTGTGAATTGTGCATTTTATTAGCAAAAATGGCAGACATTGGAACTATATTTTCTTAAAAGAAAAATCAAGCTGCCTTTGTTCTAACTGAAAATATTAACTTTTAATTCTTAACGCTATTGGGTAGTTGTGAATGCTGGAGACTCACGGACTGTTACATCTTTCTCTTAAGAAGCTTTCTGAAGCAAGAAGATTATGTTTTAGGTAGCACTGGTTATTTTGTTGGTTAGCAGGATAACTCTCAAGCCAACTTAGATGCCAACAGATTTTGGTAATGATCCGGATCATGATTCGGATCCCGTGCTGGATAACTCAAGATATTAACAGATTTATTTATTTATTTTCATTATTATCATTATTTGGGAGGGGGGGGGGCTTGTCATCATGTGTCTTAGCCCACCTTAGATCCCATTAAATTTTAGTTGTGATCCAGATCCAGGATTTTTTTTAATGATTCGTTAGCAATGCGAGATAGGGAAACCAGTGTACTTAAAAAGAGGTGATTTATTGTATTCTTCAAGTGTGAATAATTTTATTGCATTAGAGACTCTCTGAATGCTTTTAGTATGACTGTTAAACCACACATCCTAAAACGCTTCCAGTTTTGATGACAGTGGTCTAGAGGAAATTATGTTAATAGAAAAAAATAAATAAAATAAAGATGGTCCACTGATGACTTAGTTATAGGAAGCTCCATTGATCACCCAGCGACGTGGACTCCATCCCCAACGCCCCTCATCTCCACGGCGACCATATAGTAAAACCGGCATCATCAAGGCCTTGAAAACATGTAGCTTGGGCCTTCTACACAGGTACCAGCATATCTAAATATTCTTGTTGTGAGGGTTCATGACCCCTGTTGCCAGGACAATCCGTCTACTGACTTCTTGGTCTGACAGCCTAGAGTTATGAACTACACTACCGAAGTATGTAAAGCTCTTTCTGACCAATGTCCTCACTGCAAGGATGTACTGACCAAACAGGTTCTGGCAAGTCGGCAAAATCTTGAATCTTGTTCGAAGAGGCCTCTAGATCCGGGGACTTCGCTCCCAGATCCACCAATAGGGTTTCCAAGGATTCAAGATAGAATAACAAAATCGTTAGCAAAGTCAAGGCCAGTAACCCTGATATTGCCTAGAGTTGTTCCACAATGAATTTGAACAGTAACTCTGCCCAGTATCCAGCCCTTTCAAGTGTTGAAAAATGTTGGTGCAAGAACACCGTCTTGCCTCACTCCTGAACTAACAGGAAAAAAGCTCGACAGGCACCCACCACACTTTACCACACACCACACCACACTTTCAGTACCTGTATACAGTCTTCCCATTAGTCCAATAATTCTTGTTGGATTGCCTCTCAACTTTAGGATCTTCAAGAGGGATTCCCAATGCACTGTATCAAATGCCTTCTTAAGATCATTGTAAGCTGCAAATAGCCCACACCTTAGCTCACAACGGCACTCTAAAATAAACTCAAAGCGCCAGGATACGGTGTATTGTGGACTTGTCAGGAGTGAATCCATGTTGCTCCGGCCTCTGGTCCCTCAGCAGGTGATCTCTGATGTCTCAGACAGATGTGGGCAAGAACCTTGCCTGGTATACTGAGTGGTGTGATGCCTCGATGATTGCAGTCCCATTGATGACCACGCCCATCAACAGGTCAAGGTAATGGTACCAGACTTATAGATGGCAGTCAGGACAGCATGCAAACCCTGAGCCATAGGTTCACCACCAGCCTTTAATAGTTCAGCTGGGATGCTGCGGATAGCTGTGTTTTGTCACTCTTAAACTTGGAAATCGTCCTTCCCCCCTGACTTCAGTTAGGGAGGGTAGGTCCTCACTGATTGGTTGATCTGTCAGTGGAATCTTGACACTACCCACATCTACCCATTAACTGTTGGTGGATCAACCTACTACAGTTACTCAAACTACGCAGCCCTGTGCTCCCATACACCAACAGGATCTGAGACAATCTGGCCACCTACTAAGCAGACTGCAGTAACCTATGAAGAGGGCTTGGAGCTTGGTTAGCAAGACAAAGGTCATTTACTAAGAAATGGATGTTGACCTGCACACCTGGGAAAGATGCAAATCGCAATTCCCTATCAGATAATCCGCACAAACTTCTGCATCAAATTTTTCACGCTTGAAGGTGTCCCACAGAACTACAGGGTCTGTCAGGTTGTTGAGTGGTGCGAAGCGACCAGAGATTGCCTCAGAAAACCCCCAGGCACACTCTCCCTCG
This sequence comes from Penaeus vannamei, assembly GCF_003789085.1. Classification (NCBI taxonomy): domain Eukaryota; kingdom Metazoa; phylum Arthropoda; class Malacostraca; order Decapoda; family Penaeidae; genus Penaeus; species Penaeus vannamei. The sequence goes on along the minus strand of NW_020869919.1, from coordinate 116,088 downwards.
CTCAACTTGTCCAGATGAAACAGCCTAAGGGGATCATCAGACCAACAGGGAATTTTGAAGTGGACTCGGCGGGTAGCCACAACTAATCTGTAGTCAGTACCACAGAACTCAGCACACCTATACAGCCTGCAGTTCTGTAAGATCCTCCAACAAGTCTTAACGAGGGTGTGATCGATCTCCTTGGCTGCATTATGAGAGGTGGCTGGACGCAGGGTCCATGATCCACCTGTGGGGTCCGACGCCAGGTTGGCGGCTACCGGAATGAGGATGGATCAGGTAACTGGCTCCCATTCCGAGTCCTGGTAGCAACTAACCCAGAGGAACCCATAGCCTTCCTTGTTGAGTGGGAGGGATGTTTCCCCTCCCCCCAGAATCAACACCTATGCAAGACACTGCCTGTTACGGTAGTCTCTGGGGATAGGGGGGGCAGACTGGCAAGGCCCACCTCCCCAAAGCCACTCATTAACCACAGGGGGTAAGGAGCAGGAGTTAGCACGAAGCCAGTGCGTGTCCGCACGCCGATTGGCCACGACCTTACCTTTAGTGCAACCTGTTGCTCCAAGCCAACAAGTAGCGAGTATAGTTAGAAATCGAAGCTTCCTAGCTGAGGTCCACATGAAGCTGGGAGGAGTGAGTATTCGTGTCCACGGCGCATGGAAAGCTATTGTTTTCTATAACTGATCATTAAATGACCACCTGTTGCATCTTTCTATCTTATTTATTTTTTAGCATCATTATTCGCTTAGAATGCGCGATGTAAAAATCATAAAAAACAAGCACCTCAGTCTGGGTCTAGAAGAGGGCGGCTTAAGACACAGGCTTTACAGCCCACGAGTC
>NW_020869919.1:102751-110251 GCF_003789085.1 Penaeus vannamei | reverse complement strand
GTACACGTCAGGGTTGGTGGGCGTGGGCGGGTTGTCTTGGTGGGCGGCGGGGACGTAGAAGCTCATGGTGAAGTTGTTCTCACAGTTGGGTCCTTCTCCGGGGATGACCAGCGTCGTCACGGGAGCTGTCATGTCAATCTTCATGGCTGTGCAGGAGCGGAGAGAACGCTTTTGAAATTTCTAGATATCAATCTCACCCTCAACCATTCTTTCTTCTCTTGCTCCTTGCTAGTTTGTATAGCTATTTCGGAATCACTTCTATTTATGTAGGTATCTCTGTGTGTTTTTTTTCACATAGGAAATACGAGTACGTTTTTTCGTATATATATATATATATATATATATATATATATATATATATATATATATATATATATATATATATATATATATATATATATATATATATATATATATATATATATATATATAGATATGTTATAGAAATCATTAAAATCATATAATCCAAAGAGTCGCACTTGCAACATTATATTACCTGCATCATTCTGTCCGTCGATGTTTGAACAGTTGCGGAACATGACGTCACTGGTGGCTTCGTGGTGAGAGAGATGAGAGGTGGGATGTGGTGACCCACTTCTGCGCCGGGTACACGCGCTCCTCGTACGTCTGCAAACAGACACTTATCCCTCATTACTTGTTACACCAGTTGTTTTAAGGAGAACGTAATAACAACAACAACAACAATAATAATAAGTAAAAAAGCAGGCAATTCTAATAATTGTATTCGAGGAAACGACTTACCTCAGCGGAGTTAACTAGGTCATAAGGAGCGGATTCGATGGCCAGGGCGAGCTGGCACACCTGAGGACCAAGAGAACAGATGAAGTTCAAAGGCATCACAGAATTCACTACTACATAAAGTCCGATTAGAACATGCCTACGTAAAGCTCACGTAGCTGAACTGTTCTTCATTAATTATTGAATTAACAATGAGTCCGAGTTGAATTTGAACGCAATTGTCCTTATTTATTCAGGAAACGCGTGAGCAACGCCAACGTGAACTCACCTGAGCCAAGAGCGCGAGAGCTGCGAAGGTCCTCATGGTTGGCGAGTGAATGAGCAGGAAGTGGCGGTCGTGTCTCTGGTCTGCTTCTTATAGGCCAGACTCTGATGTAACGGCGATAAGGGAACCAGGCGAGAAGCTTGCAGGTTTCCCACGCTGTTTTATAAGCAGTAAACATTTTATTCATGTGAATGAAGACATAAAAGATACTTTCCTATGTATATAACATACACAAGCTGCATACTTTCGTACATACATACGCGTATATATATATATATATATATATATATATATATATATATATATATATATATATATATATATATAATATATAATATATATATTATTACATATACACATATATGTATATATATTTGCTTATATAAATAATATTATATATATAGATTTATTTATAATATATATATATATATATATATATAATATACTATATATATAATGGTACCAGCACATGGTATAACACACACACACACACACACACACAAACACACACACACACAACACAACACACATATACATACACACACACCAACACACCACATATATATATATATATATATATATATATATATATATATATATATATATATATATATAATACACGAAGTTGATATATATCTATATATGAAATATATATGTAGTATAATAATAAATGCAAACTGCCATATATATATATATATATATATAATATATACATTATAGTGTGTATGTATATATAATATATATAATATATATAATATATATAATATATAATATTATAATATATATATATATATACATATGTAATGTACATGTATATGTACGCACACACACACACACACACACACACACACACACACACACACACACACACACACACACGCACACATATATATATATGTGTGTGTGTGTGTGTGTGTGTCTGTGGTGTGTTGTGTGGTGTATGTGTGGTGATACATATACATACAATGTAGACACACATATAATATGTATATATATACATTCCATTATATGTTATATGATATGTATGCATATAAAAATATACATAAATGCACACGCATCAACACACCACACACACACACACACACACACACACACACACACAACACACACACATTATATATATATATATATATATATTCGTATATATATATATTAAGTATATATATTAATTATATTATATATACACACACACCACATAAATCTATATATATGTTTATAAATATATGTATATATTATATAGGTTGTTATGGCTGGTATGTCACCAGGACTATGGCGGTGAGAATGACCGGAAGGCAAACCTCCCAAGACATACGGGTAGGCCTCAAGACGGTGGGGAGGGGGGGTAGGCTGCAATGCTGCTGCAGGAACTGCCTCGTTACAGTAGCCGACAATTGTAGCTTTTTACTAATCTTAATTTATTTCCCCGTTATGTCACTCCTCCACCGCCATAGGCCTGGCAAGACGTCTGTCATTGTTCTGCCATTTTTTTGTTTCGGGTTGTATTCTGTGTTAGGGTTTAGGCGATGCATTAAGTTTATTAATGTATTGCGTAGGCAGGGTTCTTGTTATTGTGTCTGATTTCGTGTGCTTTCGTCGCTGTTTTGTTCTGTGATTTAAATTGTAAAATATCGATTTACGTATTTTTCCATTTCAACATAAATAATTTTACAATTACTGAATAATCATTAATAATGGAATATAATTAACAGAGGCCTCTATCCAGGGACTTTCGCTCCAGATCCACCACTAGGGTTTCAAGGACTCAAGATAGAATAGCCAAAGTCAAGACAGTAACCCTGATATTGCCTAGAGTTGCTCCATAATGAATTTGGACAGTAACTCTGCCCAGTATCCAGTCCATTAGGTGAAAAATATTGGTGCAAGGACACCGCCTTGCCTCACTCCTTACTAACAGGAAAGAAGCTCGACAGGCCCTTACCACACTTTACCACACACACCACACTTTCAGTACCTGTATGCAGTCTTCCCATTATTTCAATGATCCGAGTTGGATGGCCTCTCAATCTCAGGATCTCCCAGAGTGATTCCCAATACACTGTATCAAATGCCTTCTTAAGATCATTGTAAGCTGCAACTAGCCCACGCCTGAGCTCACAACGGCACTCCAAAATGTCTTCACGCACCAGGCTTTGATCTATTTTGGACTTACCAGAGTGAATCCTTGTTGCTCCGGCCTCTGGTGTCTCAGCAGGTGGTCTCTGATATGTCTCAGAAGGATGTGAGCAAGAGCCTTGCCCGGTATACTGAGCAGTGTGATGCCTCGATGATTGCTGCAATCCCATCGATCCCCTTTCCTCTTCCAATGAGGAATGACCACACCCTCAACAGGTCAAGGAAATGGTACCAGACTTCCAGACGGCAGTCAGGACAGCATGCAAACCCTGAGCCATAGGTTCACCACCAACCTTTAACAGTTCAGCTGGTATGCTGCGGTTATCTGTTTTGCTACTTTGCTGCCCCCCCCCCTGAGTTCGGTTAGGGAGGGTAGATCCTCACTGATGGGTTGATCTGTCAGTGGAATCTCGACACTACCCACATCTACCCATTAACTTTTGGTGGATCAACCTAGTACAACTGCTCAAACTACTCAGCCCTATGCTCCCAACAGGATCTGAGACGATCTGGCCACCTACCAACCAGACTGCAGTCACCTATGAAGAAGGCTTGAAGTTCAGATTTCTCAGAGCTTCGTAGGCAAAACGAAGGTCCAGATAAAACACCCTAAGGGGATCATCAGACCGACAGGGAATTTTGAAGTGGACTCGGTGGGGAGCCACAAGTAATCTGTAGTCAGTACTCAGCACTCCTATACAGCCTGCAGTTCTGGAAGATCTCTCAACGAGTCTTAACGTTGGTGTGGTCGATCTCCTTGGCTGCATTATTCCCGAACCATGGGGACTGACAGAAATCTCATAGCCAGCTCAATTGCAGCCACATACCGCATTGAAGTCACCGACACAGAAGCAAGTTTGCCTAATACAACTCATTCACATTGAGTTTACAATCATTGTTAGAGCATAAACAGCAATATAGGAGACGAAGCCAAATGGAAAACTTCAGTCTCAATAGTATTATAAGGTCATCGACTGGATTAACCTCTACTTGCGAGAGCTGAAGTCTGCTAGAGATGGCTATAGCTACTCCCTGGAGATAGTGACCATTGCTGCAGCTCGACCAGTAATAGGTGTAGTCACCCACACCAATCGTGCCACTGCCAGGTCTTCTCACCTCCAAGAATGCAGCCACCTCAACTCTCAGCTATCTCATTTCAATCACTGATGATGCCCCACAAAGTGAGAGGTGGCTGGACGCCAGGTTGGCGGCTACCGGGTTGCGGATGGTCAGGTAATCCTGGCTCCCATTCGAGTCCTGGTAGCAACTAACCCAGAGGAACCCAGAGCCTGGCTTGCTGGGTGGGAGGGATGTCCCCCCCCCCCCCCCAGCATCAACACCTATGCTAGACACTGCCTGTTACGGTAGTTGTAGTGATCTACTACGCTATGCATCCACAGATCACTCCAGGAGGTAATGCAATCACATTGAAATATCCTTTCTCACCTCCAACATCTTCCACAGGCAAGCGAAATAAAAAACGATGAACTCAAGGTGGCAACACTTGTACCTGGTGCGACCCGCGATGTGGCGTTAAATGCCCTGCAATTTCCAAGGTGGTTTGTGGGGTTGCTTGTAACATCACCCCTTTGCCCAATGGTATGAACTCTATGCGTGGCTCCTTCTCGAGAGTAGAAACCAACCACAGGCCTACAGAAAGGGTGTTTATCTCGCGGAAGGAGGATGCCACGCACTCGCCACTCTTGCCATTCTGTGCCCAATATTTATTTATTTATTTATTTATTTTTATATAAAATAAATTATTTTCTTGTTTTTATTGTATTATAATATGTACACCCCCGAAGATGATACTTCATTTTTTTTACATTTTAAGATTTATATATATATATATATATATATATATATATATATATATATATATATATTATATATATATACACCTCTTTTAAAGACAGAGTCAATTGATTTTTACATACGTATTAAATTTAATTATTTTAATTATTTTACCTTTTTCGTAACTTTTATTGTGTTTTATAGAAAGTATTGAAGTAAGTCAAACAATGATTCTTTTATATAATTATTTTATTTTATATTATCATTTTAATTTATTTTACTATTATAATTTAGATTTATATTTTCACACTAGTTTTAAGATTTGTTTTATCAATTTTAGAAAAGAACCAACTTCTTGTACTATTCCCCCCAAATTAACAAGGGAACTGCAGACACAAAGTCAAGGGATTTTGCCGGTGGTCTGCTATTAGGAAGACGGTCTGTGGAACCCCGGAATGGGCTTCCACCTGTCTGAAGAGAGCTAAGTGGTCGTGGGGATACTTTAACATAAGGTGGTAAGAGAAATTGGCCAGACTATTTATCCGATTAAGTGATCTCGTGACAAGTGCATTTTTTTTTTTTTTATTATCTTCGGGCTTTTTATTGTCATGTGTTTACTGTGTTTGTGTTTTATGTTCATATTTTAATGTATTAAGTGCTTTCTGTTTTATCGTTTGTTTTATTGTTTTAGTTTGGTTTGCGGATTTATTTTGTTTTAAGTTCATTTTGCTTTATCGTTCTTTATTGTATTCTTGTTTTACCTCATTTTATGATTTGTTTTAATATTTCGTTTCGTTTTATTTGTGTGTTTTGTTTTACTACTTCGTTTTATTGTGTTTTATCAGTTTGATACCGAAATAAATAAATATTTAAGTATATTTCGTTTTATCAAAACGAACTTGATCGTTGAAAAGGATACTAGGAAGGGTAGTAACAGCTCATTTCCTTCTAGTGATATGCCTTATTTCTTTGTGTTCATTATATCAATGTGGTGATCTGCTTGATTGCGTTGGAGGACTCTCCCCGCACACGCCTCTCCTCGGCTCATATCACGCATACCAACCTTTATGATCTCGCACCATACATATACACCACACACACATACTACATTTACACTCTTTCGCTCCTTTCCCCACATCCGTCTTCCACACTATCATTCTTCTCACATATAAACTACGTTCCCATACGTCGTGAACTAAATGGGTGGTGGCAGTGGCTCCTCTTTCACATTATGGCGAGACATAATTGTATAGGTATTTGCTACAACTACCTACACCATATGTATTATTTGGCGGCGAGCGGCGGGACGAATCCAAGCAGATAATCACCTTGATTGGTAACGAGACCATGCTTTACTTAACCAGGTAAACGAGTGAAACCACAGGTAAAACAAGCGCTTAAAACAAAGCTTGTGCATACGCTAATTAGTGCTAAAACAATCACTCAAGGTGAGAGCGTACTCGATGATATTCGTTTGCTAGCACATGCTACTGAGATTTCTTTTGTGTTTGTGCTTTTCTATGTTTCGTATCTTGGAAGTATTGTGCCGGCATTTACATTGATATTTCAACATGGGAAAAAGAAGTAAGAGAGCACTTGATGACGATGTTACCGCAGGGCCGTCAAATGCTAGTTCACCGAGGTCAGCTGAGGTTTCGCTGGAGGTTATGCCAATGCAGTCGAGGGAAAATTTAGACCTGCCAATGTATGAATAATTAAGCGAGCGCTGCCAACAACTTAGTGATCAACTTGCAGCAATGCAGGAGCAATACGCCACACTAGCGCAGAGCTTGGCGCTCAGAGTATTAACAATAATCATAGTAATAGTGCCGTTTCTACTCCATCTCCGGTGGAGTTTGTCCTTTATAAAGATGTCGTTCCACCCTTCAAGGCCGAAACTCCTGATTCACAACCATTAAAGCGCCATCAGGAAGTCGAATCCTGGCTCAGGCACATTGAAAACGCGACGCAACCACGAACGGGCGATGCGCACATCAGAGCTGCGAGTTCATGTCGCGGGACTGCGGATCTTGTAGTTAACTCGCCTATCTTTGACGGAATCACTTCATGGGTGGATTTTAAGGAGAAACTTAGAGTAAAGTTCAGGGGCACGTGTTCATCTACCGACTTCTTCAACCACCTGAGTAACTATAGATTGGCTCCAGGGCAAGCACCAATAGATTTTTTTGTACTATAGAATCCATCGTGTATCAAGGTGTAAGGGATTACCCGCGATCTGTTGGGATGCCAGACGAATTAATCCGCCGTGTATTCCTGCAGGGACCCAGTGGTTAAGTATTGATAGATGCGCGCAAAGATGTTGGAGCGCCGTATGAGTCTATGGGAAGTCAGGGGAAACCAAACGATCGACCTCACGCTCGGAAATCTCCTATGTATTGTTCCTTCCATAAATCACACACCCACAATACGAAAGATTGTAAGGGGAGGCAGGCTACGCCCGGAAGTAATGACTCATTAAAGTGTTACACCTGTAATGAGGCAGGTCACCTCTCACGAAACTGCCCCTTTTCCTCAACGAAACTTGCCCG
>NW_020869919.1:90000-96183 GCF_003789085.1 Penaeus vannamei | reverse complement strand
TTATTATTATTTTCTTGTCATTGTCATTAGTGGGCTTGTGTTTATTGTTTTCATTGTTACTCGTTTCTTATATGATTTTATTTTTTTTAATGATTCTGCTTCATTTGATTTTCCTCCTCCATATCTATCTTATATAATCTATATTATCACCAATAATTCAGGATGTTAATTAGTTTTATCAGATCATTATATTATCATGTCAACCATAATTCAGTACTTCTAAAAATTCCTACTTTCCATACTTGTCTTAAATTCAGAAAGAAGATAAAACAATAAATGAATATCATTGCAGCGAAACATTACCTGCGAGAACACGTGCAGCTGCGGCCTGTCTTACGATGTACACACGTCAGCGCTGGTGGGCGTGGGCGGGGCTGTCCTGGTGGCCGGCGGGGACGTAGAGCTCATGGTGTAGTTGGTCGCGCATCGAAGGTCTTGACACGGGACGTAAGAGCGTTGTCACATGGGGGCTGTCATGTCGACCTTTATCCCTGGTGGTGAAGAAAGTGACGATATAGGGTATATCTGGAAAGGAAGGGAAGGGGAGGGAGGGGGAAGGAGGAAGGAGGAAAGAAAGGGGAGGGGGAGGGATTCGAATTTTCGGATCCGGTTTAAACCGGTGGCCAATATTAACATGCGTTTGGGGGAAGCTAATGAGAAAATACTTATAAAATGGATCTCTGCTTAAAGTGGGGTCGGGGGGGGGTAGGAAAGGTTATCTCGCTACTCCCAAATAGACGAGTGGATTTCTTTCATGAAAATATCAAAATATGAACCACCACGGAACAGTCCGCTTGTGTGGCAAATGTGACTATAGTTATACGACAAAGAAATAACTAGGTTTATGGATGTATAACCATGTAATATAATAATCATCGTTATTACTGAGAAACAACACGTCTTAAAATTAGGAAGAATAATGATAGCATTAACAACAATAACAATAACGGCAATAATAGGACATAGAACAACGATAATACTGATATATATGCATGTGCAATTCATGATTATCAAGGGCATTATCATCATGATCACTATAAACATTTTCATTACTGTTATTGTCCTAATTCTTGTGGTTTTACTGCTATTTTCATTATCATTAATATAACTAAGTATCCCTATTCCTATCACGGCGATCATTATAATAATTACCTCTCACCATCGTTATCGCAAACATTATTATCAATTTCAAACCTTACCAGAACCAGTAATAAACATCAACAATATTTCATCACTCTCAAAAAACTACCTTCATAAATCACGCATCCTACATCCTTGTACAAGCGATGTCACACATACAACACCATCATGGACCACATACCTGCCTCATTTTGACCGTCGATGTAGTTGAAGAGCCTGTTGAAGAGCCCGCTGTCGGATCCGCTTTGGAAGGTCGACACCCACTTCCTTGCAGGATACACGCGGTTCCTCGTAAGACTGAAAGCGTCAGGGTTTGGCTTTTTATTGATGCTTGAAGTCTTTTTGAGGATGAGGACCATCATAAGGAATGAATATATGATGATAATGATGATAACAATAGATGACTACAATGATATCAATAATAACAAAATAATATTAACTATAACAAATTAACAAGCAACCAACTTACATCTGCAGAACTGGTTTACGTTGTTAAAGGTGGCATTTTCGATCCCACAGTCCAAGCTGGCAGACCTGTAGGAAATATAGTGTTATGTATTTGCAGCAGTCGAGGAGTATATCCAGTTATTTTTGGGGTATGTATCGTTGAATTGATAAATTCTGATATGACAATCGATACACACACCACACACACACCACATATATGTGTGTGTGTGTGTGCCGCGCGTTTGTGTGTGTGTATGTGTGTGTGTGTGTGTGCATATATTAGTAAATACACACAAATATATATGTATATATACATATATACACATATTATAATATAATATTTATTTTGTATATATATATACATATAATAATATATATATGTAATATATATATATATATATATATATATATATATATATATATATATATAATATAAATATAATATATATATATATATATATATAATATGTGTGTGTGTGTGTGTGTGTGTGTGTGTGTGTGTGTGTGTGTGTGTGTGTGTGTGTGTGTGTGTGTGTGTGTGTGTGTGTGCATGTAAGGACATAATGCATTTTCTTTCGTATCAGTATATAAATATAGACATAAATAGCCACTTGGAGTATAAACATCCCACATGATATGCAGTTACCTGAAGAAACACAATAGCAACAAAAGCCTTCATGACTGATCGCGTGGGATTCGATCCTCTGCACCTGGAGTGAGATCGTCTTCTGGGAAAAGCAGGGGAAGGTTTTCTCCATTTATACTGCACCCAACGCAGGCTTCGGCAGTTGCGAGAGACGGAGTTTATCCCACGATTCCTTTGTGCTCTGTTAAGTAATGCTGCCTCTGGGCGATAAAGAGGCTGCGATAAGGAGATTAGGAAGGCGTTTGTATAAGGGAAAATTGGGGGAAATAGGCCTTTTAGTGATTTTTTTTCTAATAACTAGTTATGATGACACACACAAAAAAACATTGATGATGATAGTGATAATGATCATGATAATGATACTAGTAAAAATATTTGTAATGACAACAATGATAATGATAGTGATAATTATTGTGGTAATTATTTTATCATCATTTTCATAATAATTATAATTATTACTATCATTATTATCACCGTTGTTGTTATTCTCATCATTATCATTATTATTATCATTACTATTGCTATCATCTTTATCGTTTGTATCATTATCATCATCATCATCATCATTATTATCATTCTCATCATTGTTATTATCATCATTGTTATTATCATTGTTATTGTTGTCGTTTTTGTTATTGTTATAATTATTATTATCATTATTGTGATGATTACTTTCATTATCATTATTAATCTTTTCATTTTATCCTACTTATTGCTACTACCATTATCATTTTTATCATCATTATTATTACTATTTTATCATAATCACTATTATCATTTTCATTATCATTGTCATTATCTTTACCATAACTATCGTTACTTTTATCATGATCAATATCGAAGTCGAAAATTTACATTAATGAATGAAAAGGCGACAAAAGTGATCAAAACCTTACAAAATCCATCAGTTCGTCCAGGCTCAATAATATTGCCAGAGTTTAGGAAATATTATCGCAGTGTATCTCAGCTGGAGAACACAGGCCATAATATTTGTCCGAGAGTTCAGGAAATATATATTCTGAACTACGGTACAGAACGTATTACTTTCGCCACGTAGATAGTTACAGGTTGTTCACAGTGAACACTAATCCCCAACGTGTGATATAATCGATATAAGACTATCACTTCAAGGCAATATTCCACCATATATATTTATCTTTGTGTGTTTTTTTTTCTTTCTTTCTTTCTTTCTTTGTTTTTATAGAACTTTTTTTATTGGCTCACTCTCGTATCAACGTCTCGACTCTGCGCGCGCAGGATGAATTCTGAAGCGCCACGAAGCAAGAAGCACAGCAGCAACTTATATATATATAATATATATAATAATATATATATATATATATAGTATTATATATATAATATATCTATATATAGTTATATGTGTGTGTGTGTGGTGTATGATTTATATATACTAATATATATATATATATATATATATATATATATATATAGTCATGTGTGTGATATTGTGTGTGTGTGTGTGTGTGTGTGTGTGTGTGTGTGTGTGTGTGTGTGTTGTGTGTGGTGTGTGTCTGTGTGTTGTGTGTGTGTATACAAATAAATATGTATATTATATATGTGTATATATGTATATATACATATACATTTTGTGTGTATTTACTAATATATGCACACACACACACACACACACATACACACACACACACACAAACGCGCGCACACACACACACACATATATATGTGTGTGTGTGTGTGTGTGTGTATCGATTGTCATATCAGAATTTATCAATGCAACGATACATACCCCAAGCATAACTAGATATACTCCTCGACTGCTGCAAATACATAACACTATATTTCCTACAGGTCTGCCAGCTTGGACTGGGGATCGAAATGCCACCTTACAACGTAACCAGTTCTGCAGATGTAAGTTGGTTGCTTGTTAATTGTTATAGTTAATATTATTGTTATTATTGATATCATTGTAGTCATCTTTGTTATCATCATTATCATCATAGTATTCATCCTATATGGTCCTCATCCCCAAAAGACTTCAACATCAATAAAAAAGCCAAACCCTGATGCTTTCAGTCTTACGAGGAGCGCGTGTATCCGGCAAGGAAGTGGGTGTCGACCTTCCAAAGCGGATCCGACAGCGGGCTCTTCAACAGGCTCTTCAACTACATCGACGGTCAAAATGAGGCAGGTATGTGGTCCATGATGGTGTTGTATGAGTGACATCGCTTGTACAAGGATGTAGGATGCGTGATTCATGAAGGTAGTTTTTTGAGTGATGAAATATTGTTGATTTTTATTACTGGTTCTGGTAAGGTTTGAAATTAATAATAATGTTGGTGATAACGATGGTGAGGTAATTATCGTAATGATCGTCATGATAGAAATAGGGATACTTATAGTTATATTAATGATAATGAAAATAGCAGTAAAACAACAAGAATTAGGACAATAACAGTAATGAAAATGTTTATAGTGATCATGATGATAATGCCCTTGATAATCATGAATTGCACATGCATATATATCAGTATCATCGTTGTTCTATGTCCTATTATTGCCGTTATTGTTATTGTTGTTAATGCTATCATTATTCTTCCTAATTTTAAGACGTGTTGTTTCTCAGTAATAACGATGATTATTATATTACATGGTTATACATCCATAAACCTAGTTATTTCTTTGTCGTATAACTATAGTCACATTTGCCACACAAGCGGACTGTCCCGTGGTGGTTCATATTTTGATATTTTCATGAAAAAAAAAATCCGCTCATCTATTTGGGAGTAGCGAGATAACCTTTCCTTACCCCCCCCCCCCCCACTTTAAGAGAGATCCATTTATAATATTTTCTCATTAGCTTCCCCCAAACGCATGTTAATATTGGCCAAAATGAAATGGGAATGATGAAAAGCTCCGACAACAATTTCATTGCTTTTCCACCGGTTTAAACCGGATCCGAAACTGCTCTGGAAATATATCGAGTCGGGCGCAGGCAAGAGACACAAAACAATATCCCGAGAAAAATGAGAAATAAATTGTTAAGATTGTTGGTTCATTTTCTGTAATACTTCACTTTGGAAACTTTTATATCTTTATCAAAAATAAGGCTTGTAATAATCGTAGTTTTCATATGATGGCAAGTATGATGATAAGATTATTATATTGCATTATAATTGATGATTATCATAATTTGAATAATAATGATAATGATGAGGAGGATGACAAAATAAAGATAACATTAGTATTGCCAATTGCAAGCTTCTGATCTTAAACAATGTGTTTTAAGATCTTTCATAATCGAGACAAAATTCCCAGGCGACCTTAAGTGGGAGGACCGGGAAAAAGAGCATTAGTTTCTTCCGGAGAAAATCTGCAAGCATTAACCGTTGTATTTTGATTTCAATGAGCTTATCCCTTCCATATTGCTATCCCCCCACAAACCCTAATATGCAGGTGGGTATTTCAATAGATTTACAGGTATTAAAAAAACATTTGATCTCACTGTCAATTCTCCCGACTCAAAACTACCCTCCCCTTGCTTCCTCCCCCCTCACTCCCTTTCCCTTCCCCTCCCCTCACTCCCTTTCCCTTCTCCTCCCTCCTTTCCTTCTCCTCCTCCCTTCCTTTCCTCCCTCCCCTCCTCTTCCTTTCCTCTCTCCCCTCCCTCCTTTCCAGGATACCCTATATCGTCACTTTTTTTCACCACCAGGGATAAAGGTCGACATGACAGCCCCCGTGACAACGCTCTTCGTCCCGTGTCAAGACCTTCGATGCGCGACCAACTACACCATGAGCTTCTACGTCCCCGCCGCCCACCAGGACAGCCCGCCCACGCCCACCAGCGCTGACGTGTACATCGAAGACAGGCCGCAGTTGCACGTGTTCTCGAGGTAAATATTTCGCTGCAATGATATTCATTTATTGGTTTTATCTCTTTTTTGTGAATTTAAGTATGGAAAGTATGAATTATA
>NW_020869919.1:55000-60000 GCF_003789085.1 Penaeus vannamei | reverse complement strand
GCTTCGCTTCCATAAAGCAAAACTGGCAGTACCAAGGCCTTAAAGACACGTAACTTAGTCCTTAGCTAGCGCTAGGATACAGTCTATTGTGGACCTGCCAAGAGTGAATCCAGAATGTGAGCGAAAACCTTGCCTGGCTACAGTCCCAACGATCCCTTTTCCCTTTCCAGAGAGGGATGTCCACGCCCCTACCGGATTGCCAGATAGCAGCCAGGACAGTATGCAAGCCCTGGCCTTTTGCAGTTCAGCAGGAATATCGCATATGCCTGCAGCTTTCCTTCCTTTCACTAACCACAGTCAGGGTAGGGGGATCTTCACTGATGGGTGGGTCAAGTACAGGGCTTGTGACATCACTTGCATTAAGGCTAACTGCTGGGGGATCTACCAGATACAATTGCTCAAAATACTCAGCCCAGCATTCACAAACTCCAGCATGATCTGAGATGATCCATCCATCTACTGAGTGGACTGCAGTTATCCATATAGAGGGATTATTCAGTTTTCTTAGGGATTGGTAAGCATGACAAAGATCATTTGCTAGGAAATGGTTTTCTACTTTCTTGGCAAGATGAAGTGTTCCTTATCCCTCCTCAGCAGAGTCTGAGCCCTACACACCAAGGAACGACGCAAATCCCGGGTGCATGTGTGTCGTATGGCCCAGATGAGCCATGCGACACGCATCTGGGGCCTCCATTGTCTCCAGCAAGATAAAATTCTGCCTTGTCCTCAGACGGTCATTAACGGACTCCTAAGCCGCACTGAGTGTTTCATGCTTGAAGGAATCACACAGTGTTACAGGGTCCATCAGGTTCTTGAGCACTGTTAACTGATCAAAGATTGCTGTGGCAAACCTACGTGTATACTCCTCTATCCTCAATCTGTCTAGGTGAAACTCCCTAGAGTGGCCACTGCATTTGAAGGGTCGCCACAACCAATAAATGGTCATTGATGCCTTTGTATTTTTCACGATCCTGTTGATTCAAACGCGTTTGAAGCAATATCATGAATCCCTACAACCCAACTCTGGCCTCCCTTCTTCCTCCATTCAGGAATCTGCCACTTTACTACACAGTGATTGCAGCGCCATCTCTGGGCAATAAACAAAACACGCAAAACCTTAACAAGGAGTTTAGTCCTAGACTGTACTCCTGTAAACCCTGCAGTTCTGAAGGATCCTGCAGTGAGTGCTAACAAGGATGTGGTCGATCTCCTTGGCCACAATAATTGTATCATTGTCCTAAGTCCAGTGATGCAGGCTGGAGCGCTGATACCAGGAGCCAGAAATCCTCATTCTCTGGGACTTAGCAAAGTCCCGGCCGAATACCTCATTGAAGTCACAGTACAATGCAAATGTCTTGCTGCGGGCATTTGTCTACCACAGATGTGAATTTAGCACAGAATATCTCTTTCACATCAAATTCAAATACATCGGTAGGAGTGTACACAACAATCAGAGACACAAAGCCAAAAGCATGCTTCAATGCTCTTCAACTGTCGACACCTCTTCTACCAAAGGTTGAAGTCGGCTGGAGATGGCAATGGCTACTCCTTGGAGATGATGACCATTGCCCTGGCCTGACCAGTAATAGGTATATCCCCCATTACTGATTATGCCACTGCCAGGTCGCCTCACCTCCGAAAGGGCAACCTCCTTAACTCCCAGCTGCTTCAGTTCCTTCGATAGCCAGGATAATCTACTATCCTACTATAATGACGGGATGTTCCAAGCTCCCACCTGTACGGTCTGCCTGAGGTTAAACCTCAGGCAGTTGCTCAGTGAGGATGGCACCTCTGCCATCCCCACTGACGTTATTCCATATTAAAGGGGGCGGCAAGCTGTAGGGCCCATCTTCCGCCAATGGGGTTGCCGAGGGCTTTGTCCCACAGGCCTCACACTGAGTTGGCGGCTGGCAGAGCCCAGGCAGGACGAGTAACTCTGATTCCCATCCAGTGCCCTAGCAGTTGCCTTCCCTATGGGACCCACAGCCTGCCTCACTTGCTGGGTGGGAGGAATCCCCACAGTTTAGCCTGGGACCACAAGGTGCGTGCCCAGTTTCCATGGGTGGCCACGAGAAGGCACTACAGAAGTCTCGATGGAGAGGCTATGAACCATTGCTTCACATCACACTGAGCATGAAGCACCCACCCATATAGATGAATGGATAAATGGATGGAGGATGTATGGATGGATGTATAGATAAGTAGATTGTCAAACAGCCAGACTGATGGATAGATAGATGGGTGGACAGATAGAAAGAGACTGACAGACTGATGGATAGATGGATATATAGACAAATAGATGGATGGATAGATAGGTTAGAATTAATAGATACACAGGTAAATGAGAAACAGAGTATGAATATATATATATATATATAATATATATAATATATATAATATAGATAGAGAGAGAGAGAGAGAGAGAGAGAGAGAGAGAGAGAGTGTAAGTGAGTGAGAGAAAGAGAGAGTGAAAGAGAGGGGGGAGAGGGATAGATAGATAGAGAAAGGGAGGGAGAGGGATAGAAAGATAGAAAGAGAGAGAGAAAGAAAAACGGTGCCATTCTGCATTATTCATATATCGTTCCTAAATTAAGGATCACTCCGTGTCTCCTTGATGAGCCAAACTTCATTGTTTTGGCCGATGATGACAAAGGGAGACTCGATCCGATCCAGCCCTCGGTGTTGGTGAACCTGTGGAACCGCCTACAGCACATACAATGTTAAAATCCTCGTTGCTGGTGAACCTCCTGCGGTAGAGACAGTGGTAGAATTATTCTGTCTGGTTCTGTAGACCTTGCCATGAATACAGGATAGTGATTTGATTATTCTGGCAGAACCTCCTACTGAAAGGGTATGATATTTGCAATATTCTGTCAAATTCCCTTGAATTCGTTTGGACTCCTATGATGAATACATTGTTTATCGTCAGTGGAGCGATACTAATAGGCCTGTTTTTTTCATATGCCTAAAGCTAACCAACAGGGGCGGCGCTAGAAAACCTTTTTTGGGGGGTGTCGGGAGCAAGGTTATCGAGTAACATTTAAAAAATTAAATCCACACTTCGTACTTTTCAATATTTTGTTTCGAAAAGGACCAAATTGAAATGAATATGAAAACTTCGCGAGTTACAAACCATGATCATTGATTTCTTAAATTATGTCTACCACCAAGTTTGCCGAGTAAACTTTTTTTTTTTTTATTCTGCCGAGTGAAATGACGATTTGTGACCTTTGGGGGGGTGTCGCACAACACCACACACCCCCGTGGCATCGCGCCTGCTAACCAAAGCAGCTTAGAAAAATCGAGAAGTTTACGATCAAGTTGAGGAATTTATAACACATGGCACTGTTCTTGCATCTTCGTGGGAAAGTTGATGTTATTTGCCATATGAGTCTTTTAATCTTCATATAGAAAAGGGTTATTACAAATAGCAAAAACTTAATCACTGAATAATATTTTACATGACTAATTAGAAACAAACCGAGAGCATTATACAACTGATGTATACCCTTTAAAGATTTAGAAATTTAGTAATTTTGAAAGAATTTTGTTTATAGTTGCTACGTCAATGAAACCTGTACTTTTACAAATTTTGATTTTTTCCAGAGGAGGCAGCATCATGAGCAGTATCTCATTATCAAGAATTCCCAATAAAAAAGCATCAAAATAGATATAATTAGGTTCATAAAAGTGACCCCATGAGACTATAACAATCGCCCATCGAGGGAACTACTTTCCTTCGCGGATAACTTGGTTACGCGGTGCGGTCTCGGCGGCTAGTATCAGCGCGCACACCTGAGGCTCAGGAAAAACACTTAGATGCGAAAGGTTTTACCCTGATCGGCCTCGGTAATTATGTTTCCTAAGTGTACTCCTCTCACCATCCTGAAGGGCAAGAGTTCCCTAGCCCCTTTCATCTTCCCTCCTGTTCTCCTTCTCCGTCCCCCCCACCCTCTCTCTCTCTCTCTCTCTCTCTCTCTCTCTCTCTCTCTCTCTCTCTCTCTCTCTCTCTCTCTCTCTCTCTGTCTGTCATTCTGTCACTGTCGCTTTCTCTGTTTGTCTATCTGTTTGACTTTCTGTCTCCGCCTCGCTTTCCCTCTCTCTCTCTCTCTCTCTCTCTCTCTCTCTCTCTCTCTCTCTCTCTCTCTCTCTCTCTCTCTCTCTCTCTCTCTCTCTCTCTCTCTCTCTCTCTATTTCTCTCTCTCTCTCTACCTATCTATCTCTGTCTCTGTGTCTCACTCTCTCTCCCTCTCTATTTCTGCGTATTTATTATAGCTGTTGTAGGTGCGTTATCCGGTTCATTCACGCCGAACAGACAGCTAATAACTCGACTCGCCATCAATAAGGAAGCCCCTAATAAAGCCAGGTAGTAGCCGATGTTCTATGAACTGGGGCAATCAGCTGTTATTCATTAGATCCTGCTCATTAATTGTTATTGAAGTTCCCCGCCCGCACCTCTCCATGAATGGGAGAAAATATCTATGACAGTATATGTGTATAATGGTTATATGATATGACACGCATATGAATACATACACACACATAAACGCACACACATACATATTTATATTATCTACAACACACACTCAAACACAAACATACATACATGTGTGTGTGTGTAGGTATATATTGTTATATATATGTATATATATTGTATATATATATATTATATATATAATATATATATATATATATATATATATATATATATGTGTGTGTGTGTGTGTGTGTGTGTGGTGTGTGTATGTATATATATATATATATATATATATATATATATATATATATATATTATATATATATATAATTTATGTATATAATATATATATATATATATATATATATAATATACACATAACATATATATACTGTATACAAATATATATACATATACATATATGTACACAAAATGAGCGTCAACTGTAATATACAAGTGTTCTCTGTCTGTGTTGCTTTCCATTCCTCTGTTCCTCCCCTCCTCTTTCATTTTCACTCTCTGT
>NW_020869919.1:42500-47500 GCF_003789085.1 Penaeus vannamei | reverse complement strand
TTATTGTTTACAAACATGTACATATAATAAAAAAATGCTTGATATTTTAACTTCCTCTGGAATATTGCAACGCACTTCGTTTTACCATACAGTTTACAGGAGAGTTTCGCTCGCCACAGAAGAGGGCAGGAGGGTAGGCACCAGAACCCAGGTCTTCGCCTCCACGATATGGACTGCAGCTGACGGTGGCGAGACCTTCACACAGGCAAGGGCGGCCGCGCTGACTGGCATCCGGAAGGGACGTGCCTGACCGTAAAACAGGATCAGTGATGATGGAAATGCAGGGGAGGGGGAAGTAAAGGCTTGAAGCTGAAATGCTCGTGAATAGGAGGAAGTGGATTTCATGAAACACTTCAGGAAAAGAAAATAGCAAAGAGTTACATGCGTACGTGAGTGCAAAAGTTGGCCCGAAACAACCTGAAGATGGAGGTCAACTGCTCAGTGACAGCAGGAGGAAAGATAACCAGAGAACACTCAGCTGCACTGCGTAATTAAACAAGAGAAGAACAAAGGCAGAACTTTAGTTGATGGAAGTCAAGGGAGAATAACTGTGGGAAGCGTTTGAAACCAGGTGAAGCCAGAACAAAGAGAAGAGATACCAGTGGACTGAGAAGCTTTTGAGATGGACAGCAAGGGAATTTGATGGGAATCTCACGCTGACTAAATGATAAAATGAAGATGTTCAGGAATCTAGAGAAAATATGGCTGTCTTAGAAATGGGACAAGAAGGAATGGTGCAAATTATTCCAGAGAAGGAAAATCTGAGATACTAAGATTCAGAACGGCAGAGGAAAAGGGAAGTAAAGTGGTTCGTACAGGCGATATATAACGGCTGTCAAAAAATAATGCTCCAGAAAAAAAAATGCAACATGCATCGCCAGTGGTACAACCAGGCACGATCAATAAGCTGAAGGGAGTATGATCGAATTCGAAACGGTAAGAGTTGGCAATTGCAGAAACGAAAACCCAGTGGTTGTATTTATAACAAATACATAAAAAGATGAAGAAAAAAAGTTTATTGATCGTATCTGGTCGGGCCACCGTCGTTATATATTGCTCATTTTTTCTGGAACTGATTTTTTTCAACCAGCCATTTTATATCTCCGGAACAGATATCATATGGACATATATGAAGGTTTGGGGAAATGAAAGCCTCCAAGAAGATGCCTCAGAACAGAGGATGACCAAAAAGATTTATTAATGAGATAAAAAAAGTGACGCAGGCAATGGCAGTAAAAGCACACACAAGAGGAAGTAAATATTAGAAGCCAGAAAAAAATGCCCTGTGAAGACTGACTTCACGCAAGATGATCAAAGCGCACAGGCAATTCCTGAACATTTTTTTAATGATAATGCCTGGATATAATTTCGAACCAGCTGATTAAAAGCAGGAGAGAAAGCAAAGTTAGTTATTAGTGTATTTTTACTACTGGAAGGTTCTACGTTTCTTAGAAGAATATAGAGGACGATCGGATGCACGAATCTTAATAATAAGTGAACATTATCTGTGCTTTATAAAGTTCAGCATTTCAAAATGAATTAAAAAATATATTAAACTGTGTATCTATCAGTTTCACATATGAAACGGTTTCATTTTCTCTTTGTGTACAGCGAATATAACCTACATAACATACTGAACAGGGAAAGAGAAAAGGTAAGTTATACAATCAATTACATCACGGCAGTATCGATTACGCACATGCCTTGGGAAAAAAGTTGTGTGCACCGTCCGTTTATCTTAACTGATTATATCACACAGCTGTTTTCACTCCTATATAAAGTGTCGGTGCACCTCCATCCACACAGAACACTATTTTATCCAGCAGACTCCAGCTTGTCTCATATTTGCAAACATGAATGCACTCCGGGTTCTTGGTCTGTTGCTGGTAAGTTTGTCAGCTTCTGAATTTTACTTTATTTGTTTTTGGTTTTCACATTCCAGTGTTCATCACACATTTGTATTTTATGCTACTGTGCGCTGTGTAATCGATAAAAGGTTTATAAATGTGATTTGCTCTCACAAAGGTATGTCAACTTGCCCTCGCCATAGAGTCGGCACCGTACACCGTCGTCAACTCAGCTGATGTGCGTAAGCCACTTGTACTTTTTTTGTTGGAAGTTGTGTTCTGGAAATATGAGTGTGATTTAGTTAATAAAGAAGTAACCCCAGTATTGTACACAGTTAATAACCATGATTACTTGGCTTCAGACGTACGAGGAGCGTGTGTATCCGGCGCAAAAATGGATCACCACATCCATTCTCTCCATCTCCCACGACGAGGCCACCAGCATCACCTTCTACAGGCTCTTCGACTACATTGACGGCCAGAACGAAGATGGTAAGTTGTGCTTAATAAGTGATTGTCATCATTCATGCTATTGTAAACGTACTAAATATCTACCATGTGTTTCAGTGGATATTTATCGTATTATGGTTGTTATCGTGTCACAGGCATGAAGATCGACATGACAGCTCCCGTGACGACGCTGGTCATCCCCGGAGAAGGACCCAACTGTGAGAACAACTTTACCGAAAGCTTCTACATCCCTTCCGCCCACCAGGCCAACCCACCCAAACCCACCAACCCTGACGTGTACATCGAAGAGCGACCAGAATTGCATGTCTTCTCCAGGTGAGTTACCTTCGCTAAAATCTTCCAATCGTTGTATTGAGAGGCTGACAATACTGGTTCATACAATATACAATGTAGAATATGCAATATACTATCTACACTATATACAATACGTTGATAATACACTACATGCACATACGTCTTCTCCAATCATTGTCATGTAAGGCTAACGGAACTGGAACACTATAAAATATTGGTTCTTTGCTTCATAACCTTGTCGGTAAACACCACTGTGTGTTTTTCAGGAGGTTCCACGGGTTCGCCAGCGACCAGGACTGGATCACCAACGCCGCGCAGCTTCACGACGACCTGGTGGCAGCCGGCGAGGAAGGCGTCGACTTCCAGACCTACTACACTGTTGGCTACGACTCTCCCTTCGTCATCATCGACCGCGACAATGAAGTTTGGTTCATGAAGAAATGAGGGGACAATTCACAAGGGACGCAATGATATTATCATGCTTTGCGTGTGTTCGTATTTATAACGGGGTTTTGTAATAAATGTACTATTATTAGACCGTCGTGATTTCTTTTACACCACTCATTAATTTATTACAGGAGAGTTTCGCTCTCCTATTTAATATAAACATGGACAATTTACTTTGCAAAGGCTCTAACGACTTTGTCTGAATAACGAAACAGCGAAATTACTGTACACACAGTAAACATCAACCTCTCTATAAGCTACATTTGCAATTGCTTATTGCAATTTAGCTCTTCCTATTTGACTTTATTTACCGCATTGTAGCTTTGTAGTATCTAGAGAAATGCTTCGATTATATGATCATTCCTCCTTGACTCTGTATTATGAGGTGCACGTGGTTGTTAAACCCTGCGGGATCCATTAGTTAATGAACTCAGTTATATTGATTGGTGTCTGTCCACATTTTAACGCCTCTCTTTATTACATTTAAGATATTATAATTATGTGTCTCTGTGTGTGTGTGAGAGTTAGCTTGAGTATGAGTGTGAGTGTTTTTATGTGTGTGTGCAGGTAGGTGTTTACATGTGTATGTACAATTGCAATTTGCTTTTAGACACCGAACTAAGTATTTTTCATTCATCTTGACATTATGCATTCTTGAACTAAGGAAAATTTCCTTATTACATTGGATCAGCCACGTAATTATCAGCGGTTGCAATAGCATGATGTAATGCAAGTGACTGTGAGTGATGAAGAGCTCGTAATATGACACTTGATATCCTTCAATAATTTTTTTTCGTTTGTGCGGATTTGACTTCAGTTATGAAGATGAAACAAGGCGATTATTCCGTGTCTGTGAATTTCTGAATTTCAGATAATTAGATTCAATGACCATTTTTGATGATGACTATTCTATAGTGATTATACTAATAATAATATATTTATGTATATATATATGCAAATATATACATATATGTGTGTTTGTGTGTGTGTGCTCAGCTACACATAGAAATATCATTAAGAAATCATGCTAAACATTATAAGTCATTTTCCATCCCTTACAAGGAATAAAATCCTCATATCACAGTGAATCCATATGAACTCCGGAACGACTCTTCGAGACATGAATCAGAACGAGACAAATTGCAATACAGTTGAATTCATGCAGTAGTTCATAAACCTTTAAAAGATTGGCTCTTGATAGCGTGGAAAAAATTAAAAAAAAAAAAAAAAAAAAAAAAAAAATCACTCACATGATACATTCGATTCGGCAAGGATGCTTTTGACGAGAAGTATGTTTGGTATGAATGTCTGATTAACTGTATATAAGCATATTTCAATCATTACAAACCTGATATAATATTATATGTCTCCACTTATATTAAAAGTCAAAAGTAAATAGTCGATTGAGAGGAAAATCAAGAAATCGAGGACCACCAATTTCTGTCGTCCACTTGCCACCGAACAGGCAACGTTTAGGATGCAAAATTACGGCAACAAGTATAGGACCATTTCTCTGGGTCTCGTAAGGGATAGAGACCGTGACCGCAAATCTACTCCGTATTGCCTTGTTGACAAAACGAGAAACAAGTCGTAAACAGAGAATCAGTAGGTCGCCTTCTAAATACATATCTTTTCTTGAAATCTATACAACTGAACTGGTTTCGAATTGCATTAGTTTCCTTCTTCTTCATAGGGATAATCATAAGAACCACTTGTACAACTTGTGAATCTTTATTTTTACATATACGTATTAATATCAATAAATAATAAATAACTTGACACTAGAGTAATTGCTGATCAGTTCATATCATTCTTCATGAACCAGACTTCGTTGTTTCGGCCGATGATAACGTAGGGCGAGTCGTAACCAGCTGTGTAGTAGGTCTGGAAGTCGACGCCTTCCTCGCCGGCTGCCACCAGGTCGTCGTGAAGCTGCGCGGC
>NW_020869919.1:30000-37500 GCF_003789085.1 Penaeus vannamei | reverse complement strand
AAACTTCAGTCTCAATAGTATTATAAGGTCATCGACTGGATTAACCTCTACTTGCGAGAGCTGAAGTCTGCTAGAGATGGCTATAGCTACTCCCAGGAGATAGTGACCATTGCTGCAGCTCGACCAGTAATAGGTGTAGCCACCCACACTTATCGTGCCACTGCCAGGTCTTCTCACCTCCAAGAGAGCAGCCACCTCAACTCTCAGCTATCTCATTTCAATCACTGATGATGCCTCACAAAGTGAGAGGTGGCTCGACGCCAGGTTGGCGGCTACCGGGTTGCGGATGGGTCAGGTAATCCTGGCTCCATTCTGAGTCCTGGTAGCAACTAACCCAGAGGAACCCAGAGCCTGGCTTGCTGGGTGGGAGGGATGTCCCCCCCCCCCCCAGCATCAACACCTATGCTAGACACTGCCTGTTACGGTAGTTGTAGTGATCTACTACGCTATACATCCACAGATCACTCCAGGAGGTAATGCAATCACATTGAAATATCCTTTCTCACCTCCAACATCTCCCACGGGCAACCGAAATAAAAAACGATGCACTCAAGGTGGCAACACTTGTACCTGGTGCGACCCGCGATGAGACGTTAAATGCCCTGCAATTTCCAAGGTGGTTTTGTGGGTTGCTTGTAACATCACCCCTTTGCCCAATGGTATGAACTCTATCGCGTGGCTCCTTCTCCGAGAGTAGAAACCAACCACAGGCCTACAGAAAAGGGTGTTTATCTCGCGGAGTGAGGAGGATGCCCCGCACTCGCCACTCTTGCCATTCTGCTGCCCAATATTTTATTATATATATATACTTGTTTTTATTATATTATAATATGTACCTCCCCGAAGATGATACTCTCAATTTTTTTTACATTTTAAGATTTATATATATATACCTTCTTTTAAAGAGCAGAGGTCAATTTGATTTTTACATACGTATTAAATCTTAATTATTTTAATTATTTTACCTTTTTCGTAACTTTTATTCAAGTGTTTTATAGAAAGTATTGAAGTAAGTCAAACAATGGTTCTTTTTATACAATTATTTTAATTTTTTTTTATATCATTTCAATTTATTTTACTATTCTATTTTAGATTTATATTTTCACACTAGTTTTAAGATTTTTTTTTTTTTTTTAATTAAAAAGAAAAGAACCAACTTCTTGCACTATTCCCGCCCACAATTAACAAGGGAAGTGCAGACACAAAGTCAAGGGGATTCTTGCCGGTGGTCTGCTATTAGGAAGACGGTCTGTGGAACCCCGGAATGGGCTTCCACCTGTCTGAAGAGAGCTAAGTGGTCGTGGGGATACTTAAACATAAGGTGGTAAGAGAAATTGGCCAGACTATTTATCCGATTAAGTGATCTCGTGACAAGTGCATTTTTTTAAATTATCTTCGGGCTTTTTATTGTCGTGTGTTTACTGTGTTCGTGTTTTATGTTCATATTTTAATGTATTAAGTGCTTTCTGTTTTATCGTTTGTTTTATTGTTCTAGTTTGCTTTACCGATTTATTTTAATGTTTTAAGTTCATTTTGCTTTATCGTTCCTTTATTGTATTCTGTATTTTACCTCATTTTATGATTTGTTTTAATATCTTCGTTTCGTTTTATGTTTGTGTGTTTTGTTTTACTACTTCGTTTTATTGTGTTTTATCAGTTTGATACCGAAATAAATAAATAGTTTAGTATATTTCGTTTTATCAACTCCCGAACTTGATCGTTGAAAAGGATACTAGGAAGGGTGGTAACAGCTCATTTCCCTCTAGTGATATGCCTTATTTCTTTGTGTTCATTATATCAATGTGGTGATCTGCTTGATTGCGTTGGAGGACTCTCCCCGCACACGCCTCTCCTCGGCTCAAAATCACGCGTACCAACCTTTGTGATCTCGCACCATACATGTACACCACACACACATACTACATTTACACTCTTTCGCTCCTTTCCCCACATCCGTCTTCCACACTATCATTCTTCTCACATATAAACTACGTTCCCATACGTCGTGAACTAAATGGGTGGTGGCAGTGGCTCCTCTTTCACATTATTGCGAGACATAATTGTATAGATATTTGCTACAACTACCTACACCATATGTATAATTTGGCGGCGAGCGGCGGGACGAATCCAAGCAGATAATCACCTTGATTGGTAACGAGACCATGCTTTACTTAACCAGGTAAACGAGTGAAACCACAGGTAAAACAAGTGCTTAAAACAAAGCTTGTGCATACGCTAATTAGTGCTAAAACAATCACTCAAGGTGAGAGCGTACTCGATGATATTCGTTTGCTAACACATGCTACTGAGATTTCTTTTGTGTTTGTGCTTTTCTGTTTCGTATCTTGGAAGTATTGTGTCGGCATTTACATAGATATTTCAACATGGGAAAAAGAAGTAAGAGCACACTTGATGACGATGTTACCGCAGGGCCGTCAAATGCTAGTTCACCGAGGTCAGCTGAGGTTTCGCTGGAGGTTATGCCAATGCAGTCGAGGGAGAATTTAGACCTGCCAATGTATGAAGAATTAAGCGAGCGCTGCCAACAACTTAGTGATCAACTTGCAGCAATGCAGGAGCAATACGCCACACTAGCGCAGAGCTATGGCGCTCAGAGTATTAACAATAATCATAGTAATAGTGCCGCTAGTTCTACTCCATCTCCGGTGGAGTTTGTCCTTTATAAAGATGTCGTTCCACCTTCAAGGCCGAAACTCCTGCTTCACAACCATTAAAGCGCCATCAGGAAGTCGAATCCTGGCTCAGGCACATTGAAAACGCGACGCAACCACGAACGGACGATGCGCACATCAGAGCTGCGAGTTCATGTCGCGGGACTGCGGATCTTGTAGTTAACTCGCCTATCTTTGACGGAATCACTTCATGGGTGGATTTTAAGGAGAAACTTAGAGTAAAGTTCAGGGGCACGTGTTCATCTACCGACTTCTTCAACCACCTGAGTAACTATAGATTGGCTCCAGGGCAAGCACCAATAGATTTCTTTGTTACTATAGAATCCATCGTGTATCAAGGTGTAAGGGATTACCCGCGATCTGTTGGGATGCCAGACGAATTAATCCGCCGTGTATTCCTGCAGGGTTTACCCCAGTGGTTAAGGGAAGCTCTAGCGTTAAAAGAGGAAGACCCTCTTCAAGTATTGATAGATGCCGCGCAAAGATGTTGGAGCGCCCGTATGAGTCTATGGGAAGTCAGGGGAACCAAACGATCGGACCTCACGCTCTCGAAAATCTCCTATGTATTGTTCCTTCCATAAATCGCACACCCACAATACGAAAGATTGTAAGGGGAGGCAGGCTACGCCCGGAAGTAATGACTCATTAAAGTGCTACACCTGTAATGAGGCAGGTCACCTCTCACGAAACTGCCCCTTTCCAGCCCTTCAGCCACAAGTAACGAGGCCATGGCCATGGTTTCACCTGTTAATGACAAGATTAAAGTAGGAAGGCCACTTATATCTCTTAAGGTTAACGGTGTTTATTGCACTTGTTTTAACGACACAGGATCAGAAATCACATTAATGAAGAACAGATTGAAAACTGATTTGAATATACATTCACTTAGACCTTCGTCTCGCACATTACGAGCAGCTTCAGGCCACTCGTTTCGCGCGAACGAGAGTGCAAACCTTTCTTTTGACCTCAACCAAACTGTAAAATGTAAACACGATGTCTATATAGTCTCGGAAGATGTCAAGTTCCCAGGCGACATCCTGTTAGGCATGGACTGGTTAAGGAGGTTTAATTTTAGGATAGTTTCATTTCACTCTCCACAACGGAGTTACATTACACTAAACGGAGTTCGTGTCCGTATGACTTTTAGTGATACGCCATCATTGTGTATTAAAATACTTTCAAAGCGTCGTATGTATAATCAGCCAAAGGAAGCTGATAGTACCATGCAGGTGATGTGTGCTGAAACGGTAGTTTGTCCACCAGAGACGGGAAAGTTTATTATAGGGCTGGTTCCGGACAACATTCAGATGGTTGCTATGGTCACGGGCAAAACTGCTCAGGTGCTCATTCCACGTCGTGTAACCCAGGTGTCGGGAGGCAAATTATCTATTTGGGTAGTGAATGATCACAAATATCCTGTGATTTTAAAACAAGGAGTAAACATTGCTGTTATTGAAGGCATAGACCAGGTTTATGAATCCCCAAGAAATTAATCTTATGATTCAGCGTTAAATGATGATGATTTTAGTCATTTTAATTATTTTAGTAATGAGTGTCATGACGCTGATACTCAAAGTTTTTAATTCAGATTGTTTTTGCGTTTCTAATGCCGAATTTGGATATTCTGGTGATGGTTTTGGTTTTGACAGTAGTTTAGGTCTTGCACATTCTAATTGTTCGTGTTTTTCAGATTTTGATGACTTCACAGATGGTTTTGATGAACATTTTGGTACAACCGATTTTGGTTACAATGATGATGATTTTGATCTCTTTCCCACTGTAAGTACGGACGTCTTGCCTATTTCTACTCCTTCGGGTGAGTCTTGTATAGCAAAAGCTAAACTCGATCATCTTGGTTCACACCGAAGTAGTCAGATGATGGCAGTGTTGCAGCGCCATTCTGCTTTATTTGATGAGTCTGCACCACTAGGGAAAGTACCTAATATCAAACACCATATTCCTACAGCTGATACAGACCCGATACGCACTCGCCAGTGAAGGTTACCCGAGAGTGCGCGAGCGATCATTCGGGAGGAGTGTGATAAGATGCTGAGGGAAGGTATAATTGCACTGTCAATATCTCCGTGGTTGTCACCTGTGGTGCTTGTTAAGAAAAAGGATGGAGGTATCCGCTTCTGTGTGGATTACCGAGGTCTGAACCGAGTAACAACTGCAGATACATTCCCCATGCCCAGGTTGGACCAAATGATTGATGAATTATCAGGTACGCAGTCTGCTTCCTGGACGATTGAGGTTGAGCCTAAAGATCGCAATAAGACTGCATTTAGTGATGGATTTAGGTTGCTACATTTTAATCGTATGCCTTTTGGCTTGGCAACAGCCTCAAGCACATTTCAACGTGCAATTAACGCAGTTTACTCAAGATCATTTGAAGAACATTTGTCTCACCTTGACGAGGTTCTTGGCCTCTTAGTCCAGGCAGGATTTCGGCTTAACGTATCAAAATGTTAACTTGCAGTAAATTCTTTCAAGTTCTTAGGTTTTCTTATCACTCCACAGGGTATATCACCTGACCCCGAGAAGGTAGAAGCCATCTCGAGGATGCAGCCTCCGCGGACGATAAGACAGGTCCGTCAGTTCTTGGGTGCCACCGGCTTCTTCCGCAAGCACGTAGACAATTATGCTACGTTGGCGGCCCCATTACCTAGACTTTTGCGGAAAAACGAAAAATTTACATGGGGAGACGAAAACAACAGTCTTTTGATGGTTTGAAACATAGGTTAGTTACAGCGCCTGTTTTACGAAAACCAGATTTTGGCATGAAGTTTGAAGTTCATTCTGATGCTTCAGGTGTAGCAATAGGATCTTGTTTAATGCAAAGGGACGAGAAGGGTATACCTCAAGCTGTGGCATATTTCTCACGGAAGTTAAGAGAGTCCAAACGTAATTATCCAGTGATAGACTTAGAAGCGCTTGCCGTGGTTGAGTGGTTGAGTCAGTACGTCATTATAATGCGTATTTATATGGTCATTTTTCCATCTATACAGATCATAGACCTTTGGTGTATGTTTTTAAACAATCTACAAAGTCTGTTAGGATGACAAGATGGAGCCACGAACTTTCCTCTTATGATTACGAAATTAAGTACAAACCAGGTGCTTCACATCACCTTCCAGATCTCCTCAGTCGCAAAGTAGATCTTATTGATGCTGGTTTCGATTCACAGCAGGTAGCAGAGGCACAGCAGAATGATCCACTGTGGAATGATATCATTTTATACCTCAGGGAACAAAGGGCACCTAGGAGGATTCCCCTTCCACTTGATGAATTTGAACTCAAAGATGGCCTTTTGTATCACCAGCGTGTATTGCCAGAAAGGGTCATACAGCAACTTGTCATCCCTCGACCTTTAAGGAGTAAGGTACTAGAGTTTGTGCATTGTGACAAATCTGCCGCTCACCCGGGCATATTTAGGACTTACTGTAGGCTAAGAGACGGGTATTATTTTCCGCAAATGTTAGCTGAGGTCACCAAGTTTGTTAGGTCATGTATACAGTGTCAGAGGAGGAAAGGACTTGCATCTAGGCAGGCTCCTCTCGCATCTATGCCGGAAGTAACTCAGCTTTTTGGAAGAGTCTCGGCTGATTTGATCGAAATGGTGACGTCTGCCAGAGGGCATCGGTATGTCTTGGTTGTAATTGATCATTTTCCCCGTTATCCGTATATATGTTATTCCCGTTATAACTTGTTCCATTACTTAACAAAGATGTTGACTCAGTTGCAGTCGCTTTCATTGAACGTTTCTTCACCTTGTTTGGGCCGCCTCGGACATTACTAACGGATAATGGTAGCGAGTTTACGAATAGATTATTTAAACAGGTCTGCTAGATTTTGGAAGTAAAAACTATGTGCACAACATGCTATCACCCGCAGGCAAACGGGATGGTGGAAAGGGTAAACAGGGTCTTGAAGGACTCCTTGGCGACATTGGTGGGTCAGCATCCACAGGATTGGGACCGGATGCTTCTGTATGTGCGTCTGGCCTTCGGTCCACAGGAGTGTTAATCAGACGCCCCTGTATCTTCTCACGAGGAGAGATAAGTATTTCCTTGCCAACTTGACGAATTACCAGGAAGCAGATGAGGATGCTCATCTAAATGGGTGGTGGCAGTGGCTCCTCATTCACATTATTGCGAGACATAATTGTACAGGTATTTGCTACATAGTCTCTGGGGAGGGGGGGGGCGGACTGGCACAGCCCACCTCCCCACAACCACCCATTAACCACAGGGGGTAAGGAGGCAGGAGTTAGCATGAAGTCAGTGCGCGTCTGCACGCCGATTGGCCATACCTTTACCTTTAGGGCAACCTGTTCCTCTAAACGCCAACAAGTAGTGAGTGTAGTTAGCAATCGAAGCTTCCTAGCTGAGGTCCACATGAAGCTTGGAGGAGTGATGCATCCATGGCGCATGGAGAGCTATTGGAGTTTTCTATAACTGATCATTAGATGACCACCTGTTATTGCATCTTTTATCTTATTTATTTATCATTTTAGCATCATTATTCTCTTAGAATGTGTGATGTAAAAATCATAGAAAACAAGCACCTCAGTCTGGGTCTAGAAGAGGGCGGCTTAAGACACAGGCTTTACAGCCCACGAGTCTTTCTAGCATACACTATACACTTGCGTTGTTGGCTAGGCGTTGCCATTTTCAAGGTTTTATAGTTCTAATTATGCCATGTTAGTCTTATGCACAGTTCACAAGAATTCACATTAAATGTTAAAACTTCGGGAAAAAAATCAAATGTTCTCACGTACTACACTTTTTATTTTTGCATATCAGTA
>NW_020869919.1:20000-25000 GCF_003789085.1 Penaeus vannamei | reverse complement strand
TAGTTCATAGGAAGGCAAGTTCTTTTGCTCAGTGAAAACTTGATCCCGGCTACAAACCCTGACTTCAAAAAACTGCTAGATTTGTTGTAGGAGGTTCCAAGGGTTCGCCTGCGTCAAGGACTGGATCGTGACCGCCGTGCAGCTTCACGACGACCTGGTGGCAGCCGGCGAGGAAGGCATCGAAGGCATTATGAAGAATACATGAATTGAGTTTTGTCTAAACTAGTTTATAATGCTACCTTCTTTATTATATATTGATATTATTTTTGATATGCAAAAATAGAAAATGTATATGAAAACATGATTTTTATTATTATTATTATTATTTCCCTAAGTTTTAGCAATTACTATGAATTCTTTGTGAATTGTGCATTTTATTAGCAAAAATGGCAGACATTGGAACTATATTTT
Organism: Penaeus vannamei; assembly: GCF_003789085.1. Classification (NCBI taxonomy): domain Eukaryota; kingdom Metazoa; phylum Arthropoda; class Malacostraca; order Decapoda; family Penaeidae; genus Penaeus; species Penaeus vannamei. The sequence continues at coordinate 24,589 of NW_020869919.1, read as the reverse complement.
CTTAAAAGAAAAATCAAGCTGCCTTTGTTCTAACTGAAAATATTAACTTTTAATTCTTAACGCTATTGGGTAGTTGTGAATGCTGGAGACTCACGGACTGTTACATCTTTCTCTTAAGACGCTTTCTGAAGCAAGAAGATTATGTTTTAGGTAGCACTGGTTATTTTGTTGGTTAGCAGGATAACTCTCAAGCCAACTTAGATGCCAACAGATTTTGGTAATGATCCGGATCATGATTCGGATCCCGTGCTGGATAACTCAAGATATTAACAGATTTATTTATTTATTTTCATTATTATTTATTTGGGAGGGGGGGGGGGGGCTTGTCATCATGTGTCTTAGCCCACCTTAGATCCCATTAAATTTTAGTTGTGATCCAGATCCAGGATTTTTTTTAATGATTCGTTAGCAATGCGAGATAGGGAAACCAGTGTACTTGAAAAAGAGGTGATTTTATTGTATTTCTTCAAGTGTGAATAATTTTATTGCATTAGAGACTCTCTGAATGCTTTTAGTATGACTGTTAAACCACACATCCTAAAACGCTTCCAGTTTTGATGACAGTGGTCTAAGGAAATTATGTTAATAGAAAAAAATAAATAATAAAGATGGTCACTGATGACTTAGTTATAGGAAGCTCCATTGATCACCCAGCGACGTGGACTCCATCCCCAACGCCCCTCAACTCCACGGCGACCATATAGTAAAACCGGCATCATCAGGGCCTTGAAAACATGTAGCTTGGGCCTTCTACACAGGTACCAGCATCTCTAAATATTCTTGTTGTGAGGGTTCATGACCCTGCTGCCAGGCAATCCGTCTACTGACTTCTTGGTCTGACAGCCTAGAGTTATGAACTACACTACCGAAGTATGTAAAGCTCTTTCTGACCAATGTCCTCACTGCAAGGATGTACTGACCAAACAGGTTCTGGCAAGTCGGCAAAATCTTGAATCTTGGTCCTAGAGGCCTCTAGATCCGGGGACTTCGCTCCCAGATCCACCACTAGGGTTTCCAAGGATTCAAGATAGAATAACAAAATCGTTAGCAAAGTCAAGGCCAGTAACCCTGATATTGCCTAGAGTTGTTCCACAATGAATTTGAACAGTAACTCTGCCCAGTATCCAGCCCTTTCAAGTGTTGAAAAATGTTGGTGCAAGAACACCGTCTTGCCTCACTCCTGAACTAACAGGAAAAAAGCTCGACAGGCCCCCACCACACTTTACCACACACCACACCACACTTTCAGTACCTGTATACAGTCTTCCCATTAGTCCAATAATTCTTGTTGGATTGCCTCTCAACTTTAGGATCTTCCAGAGTGATTCCCAATGCACCGTATCAAATGCCTTCTTAAGATCATTGTGAGCTGCAAATAGCCCACACCTTAGCTCACAACGGCACTCTAAAATAAACTCAAAGCGCCAGGATACGGTGTATTGTGGACTTGTCAGGAGTGAATCCATGTTGCTCCGGCCTCTGGTCCCTCAGCAGTGATCTCTGATGTCTCAGACAGATGTGGGCAAGAACCTTGCCTGGTATACTGAGTGGTGTGATGCCTCGATGATTGCAGTCCCATTGATGACCACGCCCCTCAACAGGTCAAGGTAATGGTACCAGACTTATAGATGGCAGTCAGGACAGCATGCAAACCCTGAGCCATAGGTTCACCACCAGCCTTTAATAGTTCAGCTGGGATGCTGCGGATAGCTGTGTTTTGTCACTCTTAAACTTGGAAATCGCCTTCCCCCCTGACTTCAGTTAGGGAGGGTAGATCCTCACTGATTGGTTGATCTGTCAGTGGAATCTCGACACTACCCACATCTACCCATTAACTGTTGGTGGATCAACCTACTACAGTTACTCAAACTACGCAGCCCTGTGCTCCCATACACCAACAGGATCTGAGACAATCTGGCCACCTACTAAGCAGACTGCAGTAACCTATGAAGAGGCCTTGGAGCTTGGTTAGCAAGACAAAGGTCATTTACTAAGAAATGGATTTTGACCTGCACACCTGGGAAAGATGCAAATCGCAATTCCCTATCAGATAATCCGCACAAACTTCTGCATCGAATTTTTCATGCTTGAAGGTGTCTCACAGAACTACAGGGTCTATCAGGTTGTTGAGTGCTGCGAAGCGACCAGAGATTGCCTCAGCAAACCCCCAGGCACACTCTCCCTCGCTCAACTTGTCCAGATGAAACACCCTAAGGGGATCATCAGACCAACAGGGAATTTTGAAGTGGACTCGGCGGGTAGCCACAACTAATCTGTAGTCAGTACCACAGAACTCAGCACACCTATACAGCCTGCAGTTCTGAAGATCCTCCAACAAGTCTTAACGAGGGTGTGATCGATCTCCTTGGCTGCATTATGAGAGGTGGCTGGACGCAGGGTCCATGATCCACCTGTGGGGTCCGACGCCAGGTTGGCGGCTACCGGAATGAGGATGGATCAGGTAATTGGCTCCCATTCCGAGTCCTGGTAGCAACTAACCCAGAGGAACCCATAGCCTTCCTTGTTGAGTGGGAGGGATGTTTCCCCTCCCCCCAGAATCAACACCTATGCAAGACACTGCCTGTTACGGTAGTCTCTGGGGATAGGGGGGGCAGACTGGCAAGGCCCACCTCCCCAAAGCCACTCATTAACCACAGGGGGTAAGGAGGCAGGAGTTAGCACGAAGCCAGTGCGTGTCCGCACGCCGATTGGCCACGACCTTACCTTTAGTGCAACCTGTTGCTCCAAGTGCCAACAAGTAGCGAGTATAGTTAGAAATCGAAGCTTCCTAGCTGAGGTCCACATGAAGCTGGGAGGAGTGAGTATTCGTGTCCACGGCGCATGGAAAGCTATTGTTTTCTATAACTGATCATTAAATGACCACCTGTTGCATCTTTCTATCTTATTTATTTTTTAGCATCATTATTCGCTTAGAATGCGCGATGTAAAAATCATAAAAAACAAGCATCTCAGTCTGGGTCTAGAAGAGGGCGGCTTAAGACACAGGCTTTACAGCCCACGAGTCTCTAGCATACACTATACACTTGCATTGTTGGTTAAGCATTACTATTTTCAACTAGGACAAAGGCAGCTTTTAAAGTTTTATAGTTCTAATGTATGCCATGTTAGTCCTGTGCACAGTTCACAAGAATTCACATTAAATGTTAAAACTTCGGGGGAAAAAATCAAATGTTCTCATGTACTACGCTTTTAATTTTTGCATATCTGTACTTAAAAAGATAAATAATAAATAAGCTAACATTACAAAGTTGATTAGAGTAGTTTATCAATTCATATCATTCTTCATGAACCAGACTTCGTTGTTTCGGCCGATGATGACGAAGGGAGAGTCGTAGCCAACAGTGTAGTAGGTCTGGAAGTCGACGCCTTCCTCGCCGGCTGCCACCAGGTCGTCGTGAAGCTGCGCGGCGTTCACGATCCAGTCCTCGTCGTTGGCGAACCCGTGGAACCGCCTGCAACAAATACAGTATTTTTTTATTTTACGTCAGGGTTTGTACCAGATTAGTTTTCGCTTCCTATAAACTACGATAAAGAGAAAGAACATAAAACAATTTACCTGGAGAAGACGTGCAGTTCCGGTCGCTCTTCGATGTACGTCAGGGTTGGTGGGCGTGGGCGGGTTCTTGGTGGGCGGCGGGACGTAGAAGCTCATGGTGAAGTTGTTCTCACAGTTGGGTCCTTCTCCGGGGATGACCAGCGTCGTCACGGGAGCTGTCATGTCGATCTTCATGGCTGTGCAGGAGCGGAGAGAACACTTTTTAAATTTCTGGATATCACTCACCCTGCCTATTTCTATTATTCTTTCTCTTGCTACGTCTTACTAGTTTGCATAGTTATTTCGCTATTATGAATTACCTCTGTCCACTTATTTCCTTAATTTTTCGCACACATAGTGAATGTTATGGGGTGAAAATATATACATACATAATTTATATGTTTTATAATAAATATAAATGTATGAAAAAGTTTACTGTGTCTCATAGAAATAAGATTAATACGGAAAATCATATGAACACCCTTGCAATTATATTACCTGCATCATTCTGTCCGTCGATGTAGTTGAACAGCTTGCTGAACATGACGTCACTGGTGGCTTCGTGGTGAGAGATGGAGAGGTGGGATGTGGTGACCCACTTCTGCGCCGGGTACACGCGCTCCTCGTACGTCTGCAACCAGACACTTGGCTCTTATTACATGTTACACCAGTTGTTTTAAGGAGAACGTAATAATAATAATAATAATGAATTAATAAATAAATAGAAAAATAAAAAGCAGGCAATTCTAATATGAAAATATATAGTGGATTAAAAAACAGGATTCGAGGAAACGACTTACCTCAGCGGAGTTAACTAGGTCATAAGGAGCGGATTCGATGGCCAGGGCGAGCTGGCACACCTGAGGACCAAGAGAACATGAAGTTCAGAAGGCATCACAGACTTCACTTTATTATATAAATCACCGTCGGAGTATGCCCTCGCAAACCTAACTTACTGAATTATGCTGCCTTATGAATTGAATTAAGTGTCTGAGTAGAATTTCAATAATATTGTCATTCTTTCAAGAAAGCA
>NW_020869919.1:0-12500 GCF_003789085.1 Penaeus vannamei | reverse complement strand
TTCTGATTTATTTTCTTTTTTTCTTGTATCTATCTATTTATTTATTAATTATTATTATTATTATTATCACTATTTCTTTTTAATCTCAGTTCCTCACTTTACAAACAGAAAAATCTTACCTTCTAGTGCATAGTAGACTGACCCATTGACTGCCACCATTCTGACGTGTTCCACCGTCGTGTCGAGGAGGCGCAAGAAGAAGGAAGAAGAAGAAGAAGAAGAAGAAGAAGAAGAAGAAGAAGAAGAAGAAGAAGAGAAGAAGAAGAGAAAAGAAGAAGAAAGAAGAAGAAGAAGAGGAGGAGGAGGAGGAGGAGGAGGAAGTCGAAGCATCAAAAGAAGAGGAAGAAGAAATCTTATGACCCTGAGAAGCACTTCCTCTTCCTCCTTTCCTCCTCCTCCTCCTCCTCCTTCCTCCTTCTTCCTCCCTCCTCCACCATCCTCCCTCCACCATCCTCCTCCACTCCTCCCTCCCTCCTCCACCATCCTCCTCCTCCTCCTCCTCCTCCTCCTCCTCCTCCTCCTCCTCCTCCTCCTCCTCCTCCTTCGTGATTTGGCGCGAGGGCGAAACTATACGCTGGCAGATCCCTGGAGACTAAAAGCTTCTGTCCTCTGATTAGCACCAAGGGCGCCGCCTCTCGGACCTCCTGAAGGTACCCCGCTTCGATCTGGTGGGAGAGAAGGGGGGCGTGGTAAATAGAGGGGGGGGAGAGAGGGATAAATGGGAGGAGAGGACGTGATAAATGGAGGGGAAGGAGAGAGGGAATGATGGGAGAGAATGATAAATAGAGGGGGAAGGAGAGAGGGAATGAATGGGGGAGAAGGGGGGGGAGGAAGAATAAATAGAAGGGGGAGATAAATAAGGGGGAAGGAGAGAGGGATGAATGGGGGAGAAGGGGGGCGTGATAAATAGAGAGAGAAGAAAAGAAGGGAAATGGATAAATGTGGGAGGAGGGAGACGGCGATAAATAGAGGGGAAGGAAGAGGGAGAAATTATAGATGAGGGGGAGGGAGAGAGAAGACGATAGACAGAGGGACAGAAGAGAAGGGACCTTAAATAGAGGGGGAGAAGAGAGAGAAGACGATAGATAGAGGGGAAAGAAGAAAGAAGACAATAGGTAAGTGGGAAAGAAGAGAGAGGACGATAGATAGAGGGAATAGATGAAAGAGGAATATAAATAAAAGGGAAAGAAAAGAGAGGACGGAAATAGAAGGCGAAAGATGAGACAGAGAGATAAATAGAAGAGAAAGAAGAGAGAGGAAGATAGATAGAAGGGAAAAACGAAACCTAAAGATAAATAGAAGGGAAAGATGAAAGAGGATGATAAATAGAAGGAAAAAGAAGAGAGAGGATGATAAATAAAGAAGAAAAGAAAGATGAAAGAAGATAGGAAAGAAAGAGAGAGAGGGCAAAAAAAGAAGGAGAAAGAAGGTAGAGCACGATAAATAAAAGGGAAATAAGAGAGAGAAAGATAAATAGAAGGGGAAGAAGATAGTACACAATAAATAAAAGGAAAAGAAGAGAGAGGACGAAAATAGGAGGCAAAGGAAGAAACAGGAAGATAAATGAATGGAATAAAGGGAAAAGACGATAAATGATGGAGATAAGTCGGATGATATAATAATTACTTACTACCATAACTACTACCATAATAACCACCGCAGGAGAAGGAAGAGGAAGAAGCAGAATGATGAGAATGAGGAAGAGCAGGAGGAGAAAAAAATAGGAAAAGAAGAAAAAAATAAGCAGAAGAATAATTATGAGGGGAGGAGAAAAGAAGTAGTAAAAGAAGAAGACGATGAAACGGAAGAAGAGGAAGAAGAAAATGGAAGAAGAGAATAGGCAAAAAGAAGAAGCAGAATGAAAAAACAACAACGACAAGAGGAAGAAAAAGAAGAGAGAATAAAGAAGACGAGAAGAAAATCACAAAGAAGTAGAGTGATAATAATGATAATAATGATGATAATGATGATTATCATATGGTACTAATGATAATAATAATAGTAATAACAATAATAACAATAATGATGATAATGATAATAATAATAGAATAATAATGATAATAATAATGATAATAATAATGATAATAATGTTATAATGATGATGATGATATTAATGACGATAATGATGATGATAATAGTAATAACAATAATACTAGTAATAATAATAATAGTAACAATAATAATAATAATAATAATAATAATAATAATAATAATAATAATAATAATAATAATAATAATAATAATAATAATAATAACAATAATAATAATAATAATAATAACATTAATGATAATAGTAATAATGATAGTAATAATAATAGTAATAATTATAATAATAACAATAATGATAATAATAATAATAGTGATAATGATAAGAAGCAGAAAAGTAATTCTAGGCAGAAAAGAAAGTACAATAGTGATAATGATAATTAAAAAAAAAAAAAAAAAAAAAGTACAGGTAGAAGAGAGAAGAAGAAAAGAAACAAACGAAGAAGAAGAATTAAAAGAAACTGACAAAAGAGGAAAGGAGGAAAATGATAATTATGATAACAATAATAATAAAACTACCCAGTGTATATATAACATTTTTCTCCCCAAGTAAAACCACCACAAACAACCACCACAAACAACCACTACAATACCAGGTAATACAAACCCCCACCCTCTTCATTCTCTCCACCCTCTCTCCTCCCTCACCTCCCCTCCCCTATTCTCCGCCCTCCTCTCTCTCCTCTTTCTCCCCTCTCCTCCTCCCTCAGTCCCCCTCTCCCCCTCTCCTCCTTCCCTCCCCTCTCCTCCTTCCCCTCCCCCTCCCCCTCTCCTCCTTCCCCTCCCCCTCTCTTCCTGTAGCGATCTGCTCCACTGTACATCCACAGATCACTCCAGGATCTTAATGCAATCACATTAAAACATCCTTTCACATCTCCAACATCTCCCACAGGCAACCGAAAAAAAACAATGAACTCAAGGTGGCAACACTTGTACCTGGTGCGACCCGCGAGGTGGTGTTAATTGACCTGCAACTTGCAAGTGGTTGGCGGGGTTGCCTTGTCAACGTCGCCCCTTTGACCAATGGCATGGGCTCTATCGCGTGGCTCCTTCTCCGAGAGCAGAAACATACCATAGGCCTATAGAAAAGGGAGTTTATCTCGCGGAGTGTGGAGGGTGCTCGCATACTCGCCACGCTTGCCATTCTGATGTCAAATATTTTTTTTTCTTTTGCCGAATAGATTATTTTTTATGTTGTTTTTATTGTATTATAATAAGTATATCCCAGAAGATGACACTCTTGTTATTTTTTTCAAGATATTATATATATATATATATATATATATATATATATATATATATATATATATATAATATATATATATATATTACTATATATAAATTATATATATATATATATATCATATTTAAAGAGCAGAGGTCAATTTGATTTTCACATACGTATTAAATCTTAATTATTGTTATTATTTTACCTTTTCGTAACTTTTATTCACGTGATTTATAGAAAGTATTGAAGTTAAAGTAAAAAAATGGTTCTTTTTACCCAATTATTTTAATTTAGTTTCTTATATCATCATTTGAATTTATTCTACAACTTTAATTTAGATTTAGATTTCCACACCAGTTTTAAGATTTGTTTTATTCAAATTTGATTAAAGAACAAACTTCTTGCACTATTCCCGCCCACAACCTGCTATGGTCTGCTAGTAGGAAGGCGGTCTGTGGAACCCCGGAATGGGCGTCCACTTGTCTGAAGAGAGCTAAGTGGTCGTCGGGATACTTTAAGTGGTCGTAATGATACTTTAACATAAGGTGGTAAGAGAAATTGGCCGGATTATTAATTCGATTAAGTGACCTCGTGACAAGTGCATTTTTTTTTTAATTATTATCTTCGGGCTTTTTTTTGTCGTGTGTTTTGGTGTGTTCGTGTTTTATGTTCATTAATTTAATGTATTAAGCGTATTCTGTTTTATCGTTTGTTTTATTGTTCTAGTTTGTTTTACCGATTTGTTTTAATGTTTTAAGTTCATTTTGCTTTATCGTTCCTTTTATTGTATTCTGTGCTTTACCTCATTTTATGATTTGTTTTAATATCTTCGTTTCGTTTTATGTTTGTGTGTTTTGTTTTACTACTTCGTTTTATGGTGTTTTATCAGTTTGATCCCGAAATAAATAAATATTTAAGTATATTTCGTTTTGATCATTAAAAAGGATATTAGGAAGGGTAGCTAACAGCTCATTTCCCTCCAGTGATATGACTCATTTCTTTTTTGTTCGTTATATCAAAGTGGTGATCTGCTTGATTGCGTTGGAGGACTCTCCCCGCACACGCCTCTCCTCGGCTCAAAATCACCCTTACCAACCTCTGTGACCTCGCACCATACATACACACCACACACACACATACTACATTTACCCTCTCTCGCTCCTTTCCCCACATCCGTCTTCCACACTCTCATTCTTCTCACATATATACTACGTTTCCATGCGTGGATTAAATGGGTGGTGGCAGTGGCTCCTTTCCCACATTCTTGCGAGATGTAATTGTATAGGTATTTGCTACATCCCTCCCCCCCCCATCTCTCCCTCCTTCTCTCTCCCCTCTCTCTCTCTCCACCCCTTCTCCCTCCTCTCCCCTTCTCTCGCCCCCTCTCTCCTCCCTCCTTCTCTCGCCCCCTCTCTCCTCCCTCCTTCTCTCTCCACCCTCTCCCCTCTCTCTCCCCCCTCTCCCCTCTCTCCCCTTCCTCCTTCCTTCTCTCTCCTCCCTCCTTCTCCTCCCTCTCACCCCCATCTCCCGCCCCCTTTCTCGCCCCCGCCCAAAACTAGTCTCAAAGGAAATATATAATGGGCGGTAATGGATGACAGTGTCACCGCGTCTCCCTTTCTACGGAATTACTCGGCTTGTGACACAGGTCGCTGAAGGGGTGATGGGAAAGGGGGGGGTGGAGGGGAGGGGATGGGGATGAAGGGGTGGGAGAGGGAGAGGGAGGGAGGGGGAGGGAAAGGGGAAGATGAAGTGTTGAGGGGAGGGGGAGAGGGAGGGTGATGGGGAAAGGGGAAGAGGGAGGGGAGAAGGAGAGGAGGGAGGGAGAGGGTGATGGGAAAGGGAAGAAGGGGATGGGGTGGGGATAGGGAGAGAGGGAGGGGGAAGGGGATGGGGGGAAGATAAAGAGGGTGGGGATAGGGAGATAGGGGGGGGGGAGTGAAAGGAGAGAGAGGAGGGGAAGGAGAGAGGGAGGGGGTGGGGTTGGGGAGGAAATGATGGGGGGAGAGTTCTCTAGAGAGAGGGTGTGGGTGGTTTTTGGAGGGGGGGGGGTGTTGGATGGGGGGAGGGATGAGGTTTGTGGTGGGGTATGTGATTGTGTGTACTTTTTATGATGAGAGAGAGATACAGAGAGATACAGAGAGATAGACTGAGAGAAAGAAAGAAAGAGAGAAGAGATAGAGAGAGATAGATAGATAATGAGAGTAAGACAAACAGATAGAAATATTACTAAATAGATAGACAGAGAAAGAGAGATAATGCATCTCTCCCCATATCTAATACGTATGTACATGTGTGTATTGTATGCCTTTACTCTACCTATTCTAATAACACTAACAAGGCCAGCAGTATAGTATATATATATATATATATATATATATATATATATATATATATATATATATATATATATGTATAATATTATTATTTTTTTATTTATTTTTTTTTCACGTCATCACCTGAAGAGGAATGTAATAGGTCTCGAAACGTCACATATTTAGCGTTTCCCTTCCCATTACGGCCGCGTTTCGTTTCATTTCGTTCACCCATTACCCTAGTTGCGTTTAAACCAGTCAATACTCACTCAAAAAGAAAGAAGAACAAATAACCATAAACATAAAAAACAACCACAAATAACAACAAAAAAACAAAACATAAATAAAAAAAACGAAAAAAGAAATAAAGACAAAACAAAAGAGACAAAAAAACGAAAAAAGGAAAAAAAAAGACGATAACAAGAGAGAAGACATCCTCGGCCAATACTTTCCGTCGCTCTTTGGAAACTTGATGTGATTTTGGAAAACATTTTGGGAACGTTCATCGCTGCACTTGTTTATATAACGGTGGCGTGGCGGGTTGGGGGCCGAGGGGCGAGAGGAGGTAGGAGCGAGGAGGAGGGAGAATGAGGGGGAGGATGGGGGATTAATTAATATGGGTTGGCTTGCTGGGGAAAGAGCGAGTAAGGGAGGTGGGTGGAGGAGGAGGAGGTCAGTTAGATGGAGGGAAAGGGGAGGACGGAGAGGAAGAAGGAGAGGGCGCCGGAGGAGGGGGTAGAATGTAGGGGAGGGAGGAGGGTGGGTGGAGAGCCGGAGAGTAAAAAGGATGGCGAAGGGTGGGAGAGGGGAGGAGTAAAACGGGATTGAGGAAGGAGGAAGGAGTTTAGATGGGCTGGAGAAAGAAGGAGAGGAGGAATGGAGGAGAGGAGGAATAAAAGGAGCCGAGGCAGGGGGAGAAGACAAGGGGAGGCTGTATTGGTGTTTGTGCAGTGATAGGAAGGAGGAGAGAAGGAGTGAGTGCGAGGAGCGAAATGCAGGAGGGAGTAAAAAGCGGAAGTAGAGGAGATGAAGAGAGGAGGAGGAGGCGCTGGTTAGATGGGGGTGGCTGGTGGCCTAGGAGGAGGAGGAGTAAGGTGGGACCGAAATGGGTGAGAGAGAGGATGTTGACAGTAAAGGGTTGCGGTGGAGGAAAGGAAGAAGAGGAGAGAGAGAGAGGAAGAGGAGTAAGTAGTAGTTAGATGGGGGTAGGTAGGGGGGATGCTGAGGGAGGGGAGGGTAAGGTAGAGTAGAGTAAAAAAGGAGGAGGAGAAGAGAGAGAGAGGGGAAAAGGAGGAACAGAGGAGGGGTAAAAAGGGAGGGAAGTGAGGCAGAGGAGGAGAGGAGGTGTGAGGAGGAGAGAAAGGAGTTAAAGGGGAGGAGAGAAGGAGTGAGAGAGGGGGAAAGGGGCGGAAGGAGGAGGAGGAGGAATAGGTTAGTATGGGGTGGGGAGGGAAGAGGGAGGAGGAGGAGGAGGAGAAGGGAGGGTAAGGAGGAAAAGACGGCGGAGATGGAGACGAGGAGGAAGGGGGAAGGGAGGAGGTAAAAGGAGGGGGGAGATTGAGAGAGGAGGAGGAGGGAGGCAGTTAAAAAGGGAGGAGAGGAAGGAGTGAGATGGAAAAAAGAGAGAAGAGGAGAAGACGATCGAGAAAGAATGGATAAGAGAAAGGAAAAAGAAGTGGAAAGAAAAAAAGGGAAAGAAAGTCAAAGAAGAGAAATTGGGAGGAGGGTAGGGAGAGGGAGATCGGGGGAATAAATGGAGGAAAGGGGAAGAAAGAAAAGAGGGAAGAAAATGTGAGGGAAAAGAAAATAAAATGAAAAAGGAGAGAGTAGAGAAAACGAAAGGTTGATAGAAAGAGGAAGAGGGCTAAAACGGGAGAGGGAGAAAAGAAAAGAGATAATAAAGAGAGAATGAAGGAATATAAAAAGAAGAACAAGAGGTGTATAAAAGAGAAGAAAGATAGGAAAGAAAGAAATAAATGAGAATGAGGAGTAGAGAGAGATGGAGAGAATATGAGATGTAAGGATGGAGAAAGAGGGATACGAAAAAAAGAGAATGAGGAAGGAAAAAGGAATATGAGGGGAGAGAAATCGAGAAAAGAGGAAGAGGGGTTGAAGAAAGTTAATATAGGAGAAGAAGAGGAGAAAGAAAATGGATAAAGGAGAGAAAAGAAGAAAAAAAAGAAGGAGAGAGGGACTGAAGAAAGGAATGAAATCCTCGAATAATGATAATAATTTCTTTTATATGATAATAATTAACTATAACAATAACAAATAATGAATAAAATAATGATAACAATATTCAATAAAATCTCCATTCGTGTTTACACTTTCACCCCTCATCCCCCCCCCCTCCTCTTACCCTCCTCTCACTCCCCCTCCTTCCCCTCCCCTCCTCCTCTCCCATCCTCCCCCTCCCCTCTCCCCACCTTCCTCCCCTCTCTCTCCCCCCAATCCCTCCCCTCCCTCTCTCCCACCTCCCCTCTTCTCCCTCCTCCCTCCCCTCCCTTCTGTCCCACCATCCCACCTCCCCCATCCTCCCCCTCCCCCTCCCCCCCCATCCTAAACCTGTCCCCCCAAACCCTCCCCTCAATTCCCCAAATCACATTCTAATCCCAATTTCGGTCTCGAATCATTTCACCCAATCTTCTTAATACACACGAAGAGGTGAAGGAGAAGGGGCTTTGGGATAACTTTCGAAAAATATGAAAAAAATGCGAAAAAAAGCGAAAAAAATGAAAAAACTGAAAAAGTGAAGAAATGTGGAAAAGTGAAAAAAATAATTTAAAAAAATGAAAAAATGAATATTTTTAGGGAAAATGTGAAAAAGTGAAAAAAAATGTGAAAAGAGTGAAAAAGAAAGGAAGTGAAAAGAGTGAAAAAAAATATGGAAAAAATGGTGAAAAAAGTGAGAAATGTGAACAAATGTGAAAAAGGTGAAAAAAGAATAGAATGTGCAGAAGACATACTGACAAATACGTTTTAACCTCTTGCTTCTGGTTATTCTGTTTTTTTTTTTTTTTATTCTTTCGTTTTTTTTCTCTTCCTTGTTTTCGTTCTCTATCTTTCCTTGTTTTCCCCCCCTGTTTCTCTTTATATCCGTCCTTTTTTTCTCTTCTTGTCTCTCTCTGACTCCCATCTTTATCCCATAATTCCTTCATTTTTCCCCATTATCTTTTATCTTTTTTTGCCCTTCCGTTCTTTTGTCCTTTTCCTCCTTTCATCGCTTCTCCTCCTCCTCTCTCCCTCCTTCCCCTCCTCCTCTCCTTCCCTCCACCCCTTTATCATTCCTATTTCTATTTCTGTCATTCTATATTCTTTCTCTTCTCTCTTTCTCTCTGTTGCTCTTCCTTTCCTTTATACATTTCTCTCTTCCTTGTATCCGTTTTTTTTTTGTTTTTCGTTCTCTCTCTCTTCCTCTCTTCTCGAGTGTTCTGTGCGTGTGTGGCGTTTATCCCCTTGCTCTATTCCATTGCGTTCGTCTTCCCTCCTCTTCCCTTCGTTTTACTCCCCTCCTTTCTGTTTGTCTGCTCCTCTCTTTCCTTCCTCCGTTCACTTCCACCCTTTTCGCCTCCATCTTCCCTCTTCTCTTCTTCCTTATAGCCCGGCTCCCGCTTTCCGTGTTGGCTCACGCTCTCGCTGTGCCCGTACTTCTCTTTCCCTTGCCCTCTCCCTTTTTCCCTCTTCTTCACCCCCAGGCCTCCCTTTCTTCCCCCTTTTCTCTCTCTTCCTTTTCTCCCTTACACCTTTCCACTCCCTCCCCTCTCTTCTTTTCCTCTTTCTTCCCAGCTTGGGTATCGGCTTCTCCCCTTCCCTGCCCTCTCTGCGTACCCTCCTCCCCTCCCCTCTCCTCCCCTCCCCCCCCTCCCCTCCTCCCCTCCTCCCCCTTCCCCCCTCTCTCCCCTACCTCCCTCCCTCCTCTCCCTCCTCCTCCTCTCTCCCCCCTCACTCCCTCCCCCTTTTCCTCTAACTTCTTCCCTCCTCCTCCTCTCTCTCCTTTCTCCCTCCCTCCTCCCTCCCCCCCCTCCCTTCTCCTCCCTCTCCCCCCCCCTCTTCCCAACTTTCCCTTCCCCTCCTCCCCCATCTCCCTCCTCCCCCTTCCTTCCCTCCCCCATCCCCCCTCTCCCCCCCCTCTCCCCTCTCCTCCCTCTTTCCCTCCCTCCCCCTCCGCCTTTCCCTCCGTGTGCTCCGACCTCCTTTCCATCTCTTTTCACCTCCAGAAAGAAACTGTGTGGTGTGTGTTATTCTTAGACTGGAGAAAATGAAAACCTCTTTTTGAGCCGCCGTTGAAAACCCACATCCAATTAATTCCTCATTAATTTATTTGACTATTGCGAAAAGTGTATGGAAAAGAGAAAGGAAAGATTGGAAGGATGAAGGGAGAAAGGAAGAGGGAGGGGGGACCGGAAGCAAGGAGGGAGGACGGAGATGATGGAAGGGACGGGAGGGAGCGAGAGAGGACAGTAAGGCAGGAGAGGAAGGGGGGGAGAAATGAGACGGGACGAGGAGGAAGACATGCAATGTAAAGGAGGGAGGAAGAAACCAAAAGGAGGAAGGCTAAAAAGGAGAAGAAGGAAGGAGGAAGAAAAGAAGGGAGCTAAGAGAGGGAGATGAAGGGAGGGAGAGAGAGGGATGAAGGGAGAAAGCCTGTTGAGGAGAGAGGGAGTGAGAAGGAAGAAGAGCGAGGAGAGGAGGAGGGAAGTAAAGACGGGATCGAAGATGGCAGTAGGAAAAAGAGATTAGAAGGAGGGAGGGGTGAGGAACGGGGAGAGATGAAAAAGACGATGAAATTCAGGAAAAGGGAGAAGGAAGGAGGAAAGGATGAAGGGGGGAAAGGAAGGAAGGAAAAGAACGAGGGAGGGAGGAATGGAAGATAGAAAGGCGGAAACGAAAGAGTTAGGGATAAAGGAAGGAAGAGAAGTAAGCAGAAACGAAACCTAGGAGTATGACAGGTAAAGAAGGAAGAAAGGAAAGAAAGGGAAAAATAGGAAGAACACATAATTCACTGCTCAAATTCTTCCCAACTCTCTAACCACTCAATTTGCTTGCTTCCTGCTTGCATACTTACCCTCCTGCCTGCTTATCCAGAGGAAGGAAGAGAAGGAAGCAAGGAAGGAGGAGAGAAAGAGAAGAGAGATAAGGGAGAGAGAGACTGATGAGAATGAGAGCAGAAGAGAGAGACGAAGAGAGAGAGAGAGAGAGAGAGAGAGAGAGAAGAGAAGGAGAGAGAGAGTGAGAGAGGAGTGGAGAGAGGAGAGAGAGAGGAGAGAGGGCAATTAGAAGGAAAGAGAGAGAGAGAGAGAAGAGAGGAAGGAGATAGAGACAGAGACGATGAGAGGGATGAGAGAGAGGAGAGAGAGAGAGAGGAGGAGGGAAGAGAAAGAGAGAGAGGATGAAGAGGAAGAAGAGAGAGAGGGAGGGATAGAGAAAGAGAGAGAAGAGAGAAGAGAAAGCGAGAAAAGAGAGAGAAGAGAGAAGAGAGAGAGAGAAGAGAGAAGAGAGAGAGAGTCAGGAGAGAGAGAGACGAGAGAGGAGAGAGAGAGACGAGAGAAGGGGGGGAAATTGAGGGAGAGAAAAAAGTGGAGAGGAAAGGCGTGGAACAACAGGATAAGGAAAAGACGGGAAGAGGAAAGAAGAGGAAGAGATTTGAAGGGAAGAAAAGGGAGAAGGAGGAAGGGGAGAAACGGGAGAGAGAGGAAGAAAAAGAGAAAGGAGAGGAAGAAGGAGAGAAGAGAGTGAAAGTGAAGCGAAGCAGGGAGCAAGAGGGGAGCAGAGGGGAGAAAGGAGGAGAGGAGAGAAGGAAAGGTGAAAGAGGAGAGAGGACTAAAGAGAACAAAAGGAGATGGGGAAGAATAGGGGAGAGGGAAAGAGAGAGAGAAGATAAGCAAAGAGAGGGAGAGAGGAAGAGTGGAAGGGGAGAAAAGAGGAAGGGGAGAAGAGGACGAGAGGAGATATGCAAAGAGAGGGAGAAAGAGAGGAGAGAGCGAGAGGAGAAAGAAAGAAATAAGAAGAGAGAGGAAAAGGGAGGAAATAGACGGAGAGGGGAGAAAGAGGAGAAGAGGAGAAAGGAGAGAGAGGGGAGAAAGAGAAAGAAGGAGAGAAGGAGAAAGAATGAGAAGAGAAAGAAGAGAAAGGAGAGAGGAGAGAAAGAGGAGAGAGGAAGAGAAGCAAAGAGAGGGGAGAGAAAGGAGAAGAGGAGAGAAAGAGAGAGGGGAGGAAAGAGAGAAGAGCGAAAGAAGAAGAGAAGAGGAGAGAGGAGAGGAAAGAGAGAAGAGGAGAGAGAGAGAGAAGAGGGAGAGAAAGAGAGAGCGGAGAAAGAAGAGAGAGGAAAGAAGGAGAAGAGAGAGAGAGAAGAGGAAGAGGAGGAGAAGGAAAGAGGAGAGAAAGAGAGAAGTGGAGAGAAAGAGAGAAGAGGAGAGAAGGGAGAAGAGGAGAGAAAGAGAGAGAGAGCAGAAGGGAAGAGGAAAAAGAGAGAAGAGGAGAGAAAAGAGAGAAGAGAGAGAAAGAAGAAGAGAGAAGAGAACGAGGGAGAGAGGAGAAGAAGGAGAGAGGGAAAAGAGAAGCAAAGAGAGGGGTAGAGAAAGAGAGAAGAGAGAGAAAGAATAAGAGAGAGAAAGAAGAAGAGAAGAAAGGGAGAAGAGGAGAAGAAGGAGAAGAGGAGTAGGGAGAGAAAGAGAGAAGAGGAGAGAAGAGAGAAGAGAAAGAGAGAAGAGGAGAGAAGAGAAGAGGAGAGGGAGAGGGGGATCGCTCGCCCACTCCGACCCCGACGGGTGTAATGGACGATAACACTCTTCGCATATTAACTCGTCCTCCCTTTCCCCTTTTCGTCCCTCTCTTCTCGCTCTCGCTCTCGTCTTTCTCCGGCCTCTCTCGGTCGCTCTCCGTTCTCTCTCGGTTCTCTCTCGGTCTCTCTCGTC
>NW_020869918.1:407077-420173 GCF_003789085.1 Penaeus vannamei | reverse complement strand
CACAAACACCAGACCACACACACACACACACACAACACAACACACACACACACCACACACACAACACACTCACACACACACACACACTCACACACACACACACACTCACACACACACACACACACACACACACACACACACACACACACACACACACACACACACACACACACACACACACACACACACACACACACACACACACACACACACACACACACACACACACACACACACACACACACACACACACACACACACACACACACACACACACACACACACACACACACACACACACACACACACACACACACACACACACCACAACACACACACACACACACACACACACACACACACACACACATATATATATATATATATATATATATATATATATATATATACATATCATACATATGAGCGTGTGCATACGTGCGTGTTCGCAAATCCACGATCAAGGCCAACACATCCACTTCCACACCTCGCCTCCGAGTGCCAGGTCGCGGCGCTCGAGTCCCACTTGGCGCGCAGGGGGGGGGGGGGTCGAGCGGCCAGCGGAGCGTCAGCGGGAAAGTCTTGGACACCGCGGCGGCAGAAAGACTTCGAGACTTATCTTATCGGTGGAGATAAGGATCGGCTTCCGTCTCGCACTTGAAGGAGGGAAGGATGAGGTGGGGTCGAGGGGTAAGTAGTGGGGGTAGGGGGGAGGGAAGGGGGGGGGGAGGGAGGAATGAAAGAGGGGGGATAGGGTTTTTTTTTTTTTTTTTGGGGGGGGGGGTGGAGGACGAGGTGGAAGATGCGGGGAGTGGGGGTGGGGAGGATAGGAAGGGGAGGAGGGGGTGTGGGGGTAGTAGTAGTAGTAGGAGGAGGGGGAGGGAGTGGGTGTGGGAGGAGGAAGAGGAGGGGGAGGAGGAGAAGGAGGAAGTGAGGTGGGGGAGGATGGGGGTGTGGGGGTAGTAGTAGTAATAGGAGGAGAGGAGGAAGGGATGGTGGTGGAGGAAGATGGAGGTGGGGAGAGGGGGGTAAGGGGGAGGAGGAAATATTGGAGTTGAAAAGAAAAATGAAAATGAGTATAGGGGTAAGAAAAAGAGGATAAATTGTCTATAGGTAAAAGAAACACGAAGGAAGAAGAGAGAAAATAGAAAAAGAAGAAAAAAAAGAAGTAAGACAAAGCAAGGTAAAAAAAAGCAAAGCAATAATTTAAAAAGGCCAAATAAAAAATAACAAATACAAAAATACAATAAACAAGAACAAGAACAAAAAGACAAGGAAGGAACAGAGGAGAGAAAGACCTCCTGCCGACCAAGAACTTTAAGGTGCTGTAAGAGGGAGAGGTTCCAGGTAATTAAAAAAAAAAGACAAAGTCCCCCCTGAAAATAAAAAAAAAATAAAAAAGAAAACGGAACCAAAAAAAGAGAACGGGAAATCTTTCTAGGTTCTTTTAATCTCGTAAATTGGAAGGTAAGATGAATGGGGGAGGGGGGGGGGGGAGGATGGTAGGAGGAGAGAAAGAGAGAAGAATTGCGAGTGAAATTGAGTGAAAAGAGGGAGAGCGAGGAGACGGTAAGAACACTGGAGGATTGGTGAAAAGGGAGAAGGGGAATGGAGAAGTGGGGTGAAAAGAGAGAAGAGAGAGAGAGGGGGATATGTATATATATATATATATATATATATATATATATATATATAATATATATGTGTGTGTGTGTGTGTGTGTGTGTGTGTGTGTGTGTGTGTGTGTGTGTGTGTGTGTGTGTGTGTGTGTGTGTGTGTGTGTACATATATATATATATATATATATATATATATATATATATATATATATATATATATATATATATATATATATATATTATACACACACACACACACACACACACACACACACACACACACACACACACACATATATATATATATTATATATATATATATAGAGAGAGAGAGAGAGAGAGAGAGAGAGAGAGAGAGAGAGAGAGAGAGAGAGAGAGAAAGAGAAAGAGAAAGAGAAAGAGAAAGAGAAAGAGAAAGAGAAAGAGGGAGAGAGAGAGGGGTATATACAACTACAATTATGTATCTCTTTATATCTACAAATAACACATCTTTAAGATAGATAAACGACAGATAGACAAGACACACATCTGGCTGTCCGTCCCGCCATTAAAGCCTAGTTGGCAACCACCCTCGCACCCTCTCGTTAATGAAGTCCAGTTTAATTAATCACGAAACGGCCGCAATTTACCAAATCACAGCCGTAATGACACTTAATTAGCGCCATCAACCGGGTGTCTTTTTTTCTAATTCCGATGGACATTAAATCTCTCCGTCCATTTTGGCGTTTTTAAAAAGCATGACGTCACTGGGAGCTGTGACGTCACATGAATTTGGTGACGTCAGGGAGAGCCGTGATGTCATGGATATTTTATGACGTCATAAGTGTACATTCGGATTTCAATTTTTTTAGGCTAGATTCTGTCCGTTACTTCCTGACTTTGATAAATTCTGAAAATGTTGATGAACAAAGAATAAAAGTGTTAGAAATGGTTAATAAATTGATAACAAATGTAAATAAATAATAAAAAATATATTTTTACTTCCTCTCTCTTTTCCACTTCCACGTTTTATTCCTACATTTTCCCCAATTCCCTTTCCTTCCCTATTCTCTCTCTTTTTCGCTCCTTCACTCCCTCATTCTGTTTTTTTCATTTCTGTTCTCCCTTTTGGTTTTCTTCTCTTCTCTCATTCCACCTTTTCTTATTGCTTTCTTTTTCTTAGTTTTCCGTTTCTTCTCTTCCTCCATTTCCTCTTGTCTATCCTTCCCCCCTCTCTTCCTTTTCATTTCTCAAGCCTCCTTTTTCCTCTTCCTTCTCTCGTCTATCTGTCTTTTTTCTCTCTTTCTCCCTCCATTCCATCCCTTTCCTCCCCTCTCCTTCTCTTCTCTTCCTTTCTTCCTTTTTCTTTTCTTCTCTGTTTTCGATTCCTTACTCCTCCTTTCATTCCTCTCCCTCAATTCCAACCTTTCGCCGACTCTTCATCCATTTCTCTCCTTCATTTCTCCGTTCTCTCTCTCTTCCTTGCTCTACCCTTCTTCTTCCTTCCCCTCCCTCTCTCCTTCCCCCCCCCCCTCTCTCTCTCCTCTCTCTCTCTCCTCTCTCTCTCTCTCTCTCTCTCTCTCTCTCTCTCTCTCTCTCTCTCTCTCTCTCCTCCCTCCTCCCACCACTAACGCCCCATCCTTTCCTCTATCCCCTCTCCTCTTCCCTCGCCGTCAATTTCCCTTCCCTTCCTCCAATCTTCCATCCTCTTCCCCCTATCCCTCTCCCTTTTCTTATTCCCACCACCCTCTCCCTTCTCCTATTCCTCCGATCCCTCTTCTTCCTCTAAATACTCTCCTTCCTTCTTTCCCTCCTTTCATTCCACCACCATTTTCTTCCCTCTCCTCTCCGTCATCCTCCCTCCCACCCCCCCCACCCCACCTCCTTCTCCCTTCCTCCCATACCACTTTCTTCCCTCTTCTCTCTCTCTCTTTCCCTCTCTCCCCTACCTCTTCCCTTCACACCCACCCTCTTTCCTTCCCTTCTCTTTCCACTAGTTTCTTTCCTCTCTCCTCTTCCCCTCCTACCCCCCACCCTCTTTCTCTCTCTCCCTCTACACCTTTCCCTTCCCTTCCTTCTTCCCCCCTTCTCTTTCCCTTTCCCTCCACTCACTCACCCTTCTCACCCCTCTCCTTCCTTCCTCCTCCTATCACCCACTTTCCTTTCCTCTTCTCCTCCTTTCCCTTTCTAGCCTCTTCCTTCTCCCTCCCTCCTTCCCCCTCCTTTCATTATTCTCCTCCCACCCACTCTTTCCTCCCCTCCTCTCTTTTTCTCTCCGTCCACTCTCCCCGTCTCTTTCCTTCCTACACCTATCACCCACTTTCCTTCTCTTCCTAACCTTCTTTCCCCTCCTCCTCCTCCTCCCTCCTACACCCACTCTCCTCTCCCTCCTCATCCTCTTTCCCTCCCTCCCACCCACTCTTTCCTCCCCCTCCTCCACCCACCTCTTCCCCCCTCTCTTTCCTTCTTCCTCCTCCTCTTTCCCTCCCTCCCCACCCACTCTTTCCAACTCTTTCCCACCCCTCTCCCCCCTCTCTTTCCTTCCTCCTCCTCCTCTTTCCCTCCCTCCCACCCACTCTTTCCCTCCCTCCCTCCTCCACCACCTCTTCCCCCCTCTCTTTCCTCCCCTCCTACACCCACTTTCCCCTCCCTCCCACCCACTCTTTCCTCCCCCTCCTCCACCACCCTCTTTCCACCTCTCTTCATTCTCTCCCTCCCCACCCACTCTTTCCTCCCCCTCCCTCCCAATGCTTTTCCACCCTCTTTCCCCCCCCCCACCCCCACCCTCTTTCCACCCTCCTCCTCCACCCCCCTCTCCCCCTCTCCTCTACCCCCCCTCTCATTTCCTTCTCCTCTCTCTTTCCCTCCCTCCCACCCCTCTTTCCGCTCCCCCTCCTCCACCCACCCTCTTCCCCCCTCTCTTTCCTTCTTCCTCCCTCCTCTCTCCTCCCTCCCACCCACCCACTTCTTTCCCTCCCCCTCCTCCACCCACCCTCTTTCCCCCTCTCTCTTTCCTTCTTCCTCCTCCTCTTTCCTCCCTCCCTCCTCCCTCCCACCACTCTTTTCCCTCCCTCCCTCTTCCCCCCTCTCATTTCCTTCCTCCTCCTCCACCCACCTCTGCCCCCCCTCTCATTTCCTTCCTCCTCCTCCTCTTTCCCTCCCACCCACCCTCTTTCCACCTCGACACCCTCCTCCACCCACCCTCCTCCACTCTTCCACCCCCTTTCCACCCACCCTCTTTCCACCACTCCTCCCTCCTCCCCACCCTCTTTCCCTCCCTCCCTCCTCCCACCCACCCTCTTCCCCCCCCCGCCCCCCCACCCACCCCCCCCCGCCCCCCCCCCCCCCGTCCTTCACATCTCTCCTGGCCTCTCAAACAGCATTTTCCCTCCAGTTCTAAAAATAGCTCTGGCTCCCTCAAGTGCATCTCCCCTCAAGACTTCATCTGCTAATGAAGTGAAATGAATAACACTTGTCCATGAGTGGAAGCAAACGCCAATGGTGAGGATAATGGCGAGGAAAATGAGGAAAATGAGGGAGTTTGGCTTTTCGATTTCGTGTGTGTGTGTGTGTGGTGGGGGGGGGGTGGTGTGTGGTGTGTGTGTGCGTGTGTGTGTGTGTGCGTGTCTGTGTATGTGTGTGTTATTATACATAGATATATATCTCTGTGTGTGTGTGTGTATGTGTGTGTCATTATAAATGCATATATATCGTGTGTGTGTGTGTGTGTGTGTGTGTGTGTGTGTGTGTGTGTGTGTGTGTGTGCGTGTCTGTGTATGTGTGTGTTATTATACATAGATATATATCTCTGTGTGTGTGTGTGTATGTGTGTGTCATTATAAATGCATATATATCTGTGTGTGTGTGTGTGTGTGTGTGTGTGTGTGTGTGTGTGTGTGTGTGTGTGTGTGTGTGTGTGTGTGTGTGTGTGTGTGTGTCTGTGTGTGTGTGTGTGTGTGTGATTAAATATATGTATGTATAAGTGTGTGTGTGTGTGTGTGTATGTGTGTGTGTGTGTGTGACTAAATATGTGTATGTATATGTGTGTGTGTGTGTGTGTGTGTGTGTGTGTGTGTGTGTGTGTGTGTGTGTGTGTGTGTGTGTGTGTGTGTGTGTGTGTGTGTGTGTGTGATTATACATACATATATCTGTGTGTGCGTGCGTGTGCATGTGTGTGTGTGTGTGTGTGTGTGTGTGTGTGTGTGTGTGTGTATGTGTGTGTGTGTGTGTGATTATACATACATATATATCTGTGTGTGTGTGTGTGTGTGTGTGTGTGTATGTGTGTGTTTATACATACATATATATCTGTGTGTGTGTGTGTGTGTGTGTGTGTGTGTATGTGTGTATGTTGTGCTGTGTGTGTGATTATACATACATATATATCTGTGTGTGTGTGTGTGTGTGTGTGTGTGTGTGTGTGTGTGTGTGTGTGTGTGTGTGTGTGTGTGTGTGTGTGTGTGTGTGTGGTGTGTATGTGTGTGTGCGCGTGAAAGAGAGAGAAGAGAGAGAGAGAGAGAGAGAGAGAGAGAGAGAGAGAGAGAGAGAGAGAGAGAGAGAGAGAGAGAGAAGAGAGAGAGAGAGAGGAAGGGGAGGGAAGAAGAGAGAGGGATAGAGAAGAAGAGAAGGGAAGGGAGGAAGAGAAAGGAGAGAGAGAGAGAGAAATAAAAGAGAAAGAGGGAGGGAGGGAGGGGGGGGAGGGAAGAGAGAGAGAGAGAGAGAGAGAGAGATAAAGAAAGAGATAGAAAGATAAAGAGAAAGAGATAGAAAAGATAAAGAGAAAGAGATAAAGAAATAAAGGAAAGAGATAAAGAATAAAGAGAAAGAGAGAAATGAAGAGAGGGAGATATAACGAGAAAGAGAAATATACACACAGACAAACAGACAAAGAGACGATAGCAAACCCACACAAAACAGAGAAATTGCAGAGAATAGCAACAGAAATATCCATTGATTTACAATAGACATATTTTTTTCTATCTATTCTTAGTAACAGAACAGACACAACAGCCTCGAAAACACCCCAATCATATGACGTCACTTATGCGAACGCAATGTATGCATATGACGTCATTTATGCGAACACTTATGCGAACGTAATGTATACTTATGACGTCATTTATCCGAACACTTATGCGAACGTAATGTATGCATGTGATGTCATTTTTCAAAAAAAAAAAAAAAATCTGCATTATTGATGTTGTTTCCCATTAAGAAAATATATAAATGATTAAAAAAAAAATTATACCGATTTATACATCATTTTGATTTCCTAAAATTAGAATAGAAATAATAATTCTTTCTCCTAAAAGGAAAAAGAAAGAAAAATGAAAATAATGATAATTATGATAGCAATAATAATAGCAATGATGATGATTATGATAATGATGATGGTGATGATAATAGTAACAATAATGATAATAACAATAACAATAATAATAATAGTAATAACAATAATAATAATAATAATAATAATAATAATAATAATAATAATAATAATAATAATGATAATGATGATAATGAATAATAATAATAATAATAACAACAATAACAACGACAACAACAACAACAACAATAAAATAATAATAATCGATTTTGGAATCCATTCACACAAAATAGATTTCAAAATCCAACTCCCAACCTGCATGTTAATATAAGTCTATTAACTTCCATTCCGAAGTCTGTCTAGTTAAAGAGTGGATGGCAAGATACACTCAACTTCATAGGAATTTAAGCCTTGAGTGAAGTTAAGGATTATTTAGTATAATTATCATCTATCATTTAAATTCCTACCTCGTTATCGCTGTTTATTTATTTGTGATTATCTTTCTATTCGTGTATGTCTCTCTTTCTTTGTGTTTGAATGTCTGTTTCCTGTATCTATTTTTTAATTCTTCTTCTTCATTTTATTATTTCATCTCTCTATTTCTGTTTCTGCTTCTCTCTTTCTCTCTTTCTCTCCTTCTACCTCCTTCTTTCTCTTCTGAAAGTTTAGACTTTTATCCGACAAAACATTTATATTTATTTATATTTATATTTATTTATATTTTATCTGTTTTCTTACCTAACTGCCAGTCTGTCTGCCTGCCTACTTGCTTACCGCCTTGCCTAAATTGCTTTACCTGTTTACCTTTCTGTTTCCCTGTTTCTACTGCCTACTTACCTGCTTGTCTACCTACCTATCTGTGCCTGCTTGCCTGTCTACCTATCTGTGCCTGCTTACCTATCTGTGCCTGCTTGCCTGTCTACCTTCTTCATCTGCTTGCCTGCTTCTACTGCCTACTTACCTTCTTGCTTGCCTACCTATCTGTGCATGCTTACCTGTCTGACTATCTATGTCTGTTTGCCTGTGTACCTATTCGTTTGCCTTCTTCTACTGCCCTACTTACCTGCTTGCCCGCCTGCCTATCTGTGCCGCTTGACTGCGTATCCTTCTTCATCTACTTACCTGCTTGCCTGCCTATCTGTTCTGTGCCTGCTTGCCTACCTACCTTCTTCATCTGCTTGCCTGCTTCTACTGTCTACTTACCTGCTTGCCTGTCTACCTACCTAATGGTCTGCCTGTCTACCTACCTGCTTCTACTGCTACACACCTTCTTGCCTGCCTCCCTATCTGTGCCTGCTTGCCTGCCTACTTCTTCATCTGCTTGCCTGCTTCTACTGCTATTTACCTGCTTGCCTACCTGCCTATCTGTGCATGCTTGCCTGCCTATCTTCTTCATCTGCTTGCCTGCTTCTACTGCTACTTACCTGCTTCTACTGCCTACCTTCCTGCTTGCCTGTCTACTACTTGCTTCTACTGCCTACCTTCCTGCTTGCCTGTCTACTTACCTGCTTGCCTGTCTACCTACCTGCTTGCCTGTCTACCTACCTGCTTGCCTGTCTACCTACCTGCTTGCCTGTCTACCTACCTGCTTGCCTGTCTACCTACCTGCTTGCCTGTCTACCTACCTAATGGTCTGCCTCTCTTTAGTAGCGACTCCCAACTCAAATCAACACAATAGTATGAAAAGGTGAAAAGACTGTTAAACGAAAAATCAAAACGATAATTTATACTAATATCAATTAATGCTTACGAAGTTTCCTTGTCATCACGGGATAATATAACAAATAACTGGGTGACTTTTGTGCGTGAGAATATTATCATATCAGAATAATGGACACGTAACATAAACTAAGAACATCCCGTGATAAACAAAGAGAAGCAAGGGGCAAGCAAAGAGAAGCACGTGACAAAGACAAACACATGATAAACATGGCAAAGTTAAGCACGTGGCAAACAGAGCAACACGTGACAAGCAAAGAAAAGCACGTGGCAAACAAAGAGCAAGACGTGACATAAACAAAGTGACATAAAAAAGAGCAACTGTGACATGAACAAAAGAGCAACACGTGACATAAACAAGAGCAGAAATAAACAAAGAGCAACACGTGACATGAAACAAAGAGCAACACGTGACATAAACAAAGAGCCGTGACATAACAAAGAGCAACACGTGACATAAACAAAGAGCAAGCACGTGACATAAACAAAGAGCAACACGTGACATAAACAAAGAGCAACACGTGACATAAACAAAGAGCAACACGTGACATAAACAAAGAGCAACACGTGACATAAACAAAGACACTGACATAAACAAAGAGACAACGTGACATAAACAAAGGAACGTGACAACAAAGTGACATAAACAAAGTGACATAAACAAAGTGTACATGAAGAGCAACACGTGACATACATAAAAGAGCAACACGTGACATAAACAAAGAGCAACACGTGGACATGACATAAACAAAGAGCAAGACGTGACATAAAACAAAGAGCAACACGTGACATAAACAAGAGCAACGTGACAAACAAAAGCAACACGTGACATAAACAAAGAGAAGCACGTGACACGTGACATAAACAAAGAGCAACACGTGACATAAACAAAGAGAAGCACGTGACATAAACAAAGAGCAAGTGACATAAACAAGAGCAACACGTGACATAAACAAAAGAGCAACACGTGACATAAACAAAGAGCAAGACGTGACATAAACAAAGAGCAAACGTGACATAAACAAAGAGACAACACGTGACAAACAAAGAGCAACACGTGACATAAACAAAGAGCAACACGTGACAAACAAAGAGCACGTGACCAAGAGGCAACACGTGACATAAACAAAGAGCAACACGTGACATACAAAACAAAGAGCAACGTGACATAAACAAAGTGACATAAACAAAGAGCAAGCAAGAGTGACATAAACAAAGAGAACATTGACATAAACAAAGAGCAACACGTGACATAAACAAAGAGCAACACGTGACATAAACAAAGAGCAAGACGTGACATAAACAAAGAGCAACACGTGACATGAACAAAGAGCAACACGTGACATAAACAAAGAGAAACACGTGACATAAACAAAGAGAAGCACGTGGCAACACGTGACATAAACAAAGAGCAACACGTGACATAAACAAAGAGCAGACGTGACATAAACAAAGAGCAACACGTGACATAACAACACACGTGACATAAACAAAGGCAACACGTGACATAAAACAAAGAGCAACTCGTGGACATAAACAAAGAGGCAAACGTGACATATAACAAAGAGCAACACGTGACATAAACAAAGAGCAACACGTGACATAAACAAAGAGCAACACGTGACATAAACAAAGAGCAACACGTGACATAAACAAAGAGCAACACGTGACATGAACAAAGAGCAAGACGTGACATAAACAAAGAGCAACACGTGACATAACAAAGGCAACACGTGAATAAACAAAGAGCCGTCATAAACAAAGAGCAAACGTGACATAACGAGAAGTGACATAAACAAGCACGTGGACAACATAAACAAAGAGCAACACGTGACATAACAAAGAGCAACACGTGACATAACAAGAGCAACACGTGACATAAAACAAAGAGCAAACGTGACATAAACAAAGAGCAACACGTGACATAAACAAAGAGCAACACGTGACATAAACAAAGAGCAAACGTTGACATAAAACAAGAGCAACACGTGACATAAACAAAGAAACACGTGACATAAACAAAGAAGCAACACGTGACATAACAAAGAGCCAACACGTGACATAAACAAAGAGCAACAACGTGACATATAAACAAAGAGCAACACGTGACATAAAACAAAGAGCAACACGTGACATAAACAAAGAGCACACAAAGAGCGTGACATAAACAAAGAGCAACACGTGACATAAACAAAGAGCAACACGTGACAAAAAAACAAAGAGCAACACGTGACATAACAAAGAGCAAACAATGAATAACAAAGAGCAACACATAAACAAGAGCAACACGTGACATAAACACGTGACATAAAACAAAGAGCACACGTGACATAAACAAAGAGCAACACGTGACATAAACAAAGCATGACATAAACAAAGAGCAACACGTGACATAAACAAAGAGCAACGTGACATAACAAAGTAAACAAAGAGCAACACGTGACATAAACAAAGAGCAAACACGTGACATAAACAAAGAGCAACACGTGACATTGAACATAACACAAAGAGCAAACACGTGACATAAACAAAGAGCAACACGTGACATAAACAAAGCAACACGTGACAATAAACAAGAGCAAACACGTGACATAAACAAAGAGCAACACGTGACATAAAACAAGAGCAACACGTGACAAAGAGCAACACGTGACATAAACAAAGAGCAACACGTGACATAAAAGAGAACACGTGACATAAACAAAGAGCAAAACAAACAAAGAGCAACACGTGACATAAACAAGAGCAACACGTGACATAAACAAAGAGCAACCGTGACATAAACAAAGAGCAACACGTGAATAAACAAAGAGCAACACGTGACATAAAACAAAGAGCACACGTGACATAAACAAAGAGCAACACGTGACATAAACAAAGAGCAACCACGTGACATAAACAAAGAGCAACACGTGACATAAACAAAGAGCAACACGTGACATAAACAAAGAGCAACACGTGACATAAACAAAGAGCAACACGTGACATAAACAAAGAGCAACACGTGACATAATGACATAAACAAAGAGCAACACGTGACATAAACAAAGAGCAACACACATAAAAGAGCAAGACGTGACATAAACAAAGAGCAACACGTGACATAAACAAAGAGAAGCACGAAGCACGAAGAAAATAGACACTAATTAATCTAATTTAAATTAATTAATAGTTTAAAAATAATATATTCCCATTCCTTATGATAAAAATTTCGCGAGAAAAAAATCTATGTACTCCAGAGTATTTATTATAAGCATCTAGTCCCACGTATGTTGCCGCAGCTCCTCTTGAGTCAATGACAATGTTTACGTCACGGTGTCACACGGTGTCAAGTCATACACTGACCGCATAATTCATTACTGTCATGTATCAAGTAGTTCCTCTATCACTACGCACTCTTGGAAATAATTTGAATATTAAACATGTATTTACTAGTGTTTATGTACGTCGTGTTTTCCTTTAAATGTCATTTTGCGTATTTTTTAATGTTTGTCGTGTGTTAGTTTTTAATGTTATTTTGCGTGTTTTCCTTTAAATGTCATTTTGCGTATTTTTTAAAGCAATCGCGAACGTCTTTGTAGTAATCTGCGCATGCGCCATCTCACACCCGGGAAGTTTAACTCCAGTCTTTGAAAAGCGTCGTGGTGGGGTGTTTTGTTTGCGCTGTGTCAATTACGGATTATTTTTTTCCCGAACAAAAGTGGTCGTACAATAAGAATGGACACTGATATTTGTCACGGTGATGTATTAAAGCAAAGTATGTGATCTAAGTGTTGAAAAAAAGTGCATAAGCCATGAACAAATCAGCCATAACCGACGGAATGGGGAAAAAATGGTGTAATTTTGGCGTTTGTGTCGATTACGGCCAGTTTTTTTGAAAGAAAACAATGGCCGTGTGCAAAGAATAGACGTTGATATTTGTCACGGTATGATATCAGAGCTTATAAAGTGTCCGAAGTGTAGAAAAAAGTGCAGTTAACCAAGCAACAATCACGACATAAGTGGCAGTACTGAACAAGGCTGAAATTACGGCGTTGGTCTACATAAAGGTACGTGACTTTCATTAAAAAAACAAAAACAAATTACTTATGTAAACAAACCTATTAATCTATATTCTATAACAGGGAAAGGTCAGAATCAATTAGATGCAGTGGTGTTGCATTCTCTTTCTTCTAGCTTCCTATAATACGTAAATACCTTAATTAAGCTTATGTGTTTGGGGTAGATAGTATCATATTACCAGTGTTTTCATGTTTTTTTTTGTTTTTTTGTTTGTGTGTTTACTTTTTCGAATGGCAGGGTAGATATCCATCTTTTTCTCGAAAGTTAGCGCATGGGTGTGTAAACTCATCAGAATTATCATTATTATTAATGGCGAGAGTATATAAAACCATAAAACATATCATCTCAATCTTTAAACGTTAATTGCTTTATTATTTATCATTTATTATTT
>NW_020869918.1:397077-404577 GCF_003789085.1 Penaeus vannamei | reverse complement strand
TACAATACATACATGCGATTTCGAAGTCACCGGAAGTCCGAAGTCACTATAATGGTGAAAACAATCCCGGAAGAAGCCGGGCTGGGGAGGGGAGAGGGGGGAGGGGGGGAGGGGGGTAGGCGCAACGATGGAGGTAAGGGGGGGGGTGGGTGGGGAGGGTTAGGCACAACAAGGGGGGTAAGGGGGAAGGGTTGGGAGGGGGTGGGGAGGGGGAGGGGGGGTGGGGGAGGGTTAGGCGCAACAAGGGGGTAGGGGGGAGGGATGGGGGAGGGGAGGGGTGGCACAACAAGGGGGGAAGGGGGAGGGGTAGGTGCAACGAGAGGGGGTAAGGGGGGAGGGGGTGTGGGGAGGGGTAGGCCCAACAAGGGGGGGGGGGTAAGGGGCACCTCCCTCCTGGCGCAGCACCGTCAGAGGAGGCGTGTGGCGACGATGCCCATATAAGGATGACTATAACCTCGAGATGGTCTTTTGTGGTGCTTGGGGCTATCACACGAATAGCGAAGGGAACAGAGGGTCGTGCGTAGGACTATCTTGCGAAGTGTTATGACACAGGGCTACCCAACGAAAGGTGTCGCGGCACAGGGCTACCAAAAAAAAAGGTGTCATGGTACAGTTCTACCCAAGTCAGGCGCAAAACCCCCGAAAGGACAGTGTCATAGCAAAAGGCTACCCATACGACATGTCATGGTACAGGGCGACACTTCAAAGGGTCATGACACAGGGCGACACTTCAAAGGGTCATGACAGGGCGGGGTCATGACACACACACTTCAAAGGGTCATGACACACCTTACAATCGGTGTCATATACCCCGGCACATACACCCAATGCACCGTGACATGACAAAGAGCCACCCAACCGAAGCATATAATAACACGAGGCAACACATACGGAAGCATCATGTCACAGGGATACCCAACTGTCGTATCACGGAGACACCCAAAGAAGTGTCATGGCACGCAGACACCCATGCGAATTGTCACGCCACGGGAACGCCACACGAACAACACTATAAGCACCCAAGACAATAGCGACTATTACACAACACCGCAAATTCTAAACTGAACGCATACCCAGAAACCGCTAAGTTATACCCGCCTATTACTTGTTTTTTTCCGAAACGAGCTGCTTGGTAAACGATTACTAACTACTTTCATTCCATTTTCGCCCTTATGGCATTGTTATTTAGAGGCTAGATGGGAAAAATCCATACTTATATGACTATCATTCAGTTTCCGCCCGTATGGCATTATCATTTAGAGGCTAGATGGGAAAAATCCATACTTATATGACTATCATTCAGTTTCCGCCCGTATGGCATTATCATTTAGAGGCGAAAGGGGGAAAATGATCCATTTTTTTGTGAATATGGACAGGGGATAAATATTTAGGGGAAAGATGTTGTTTTTTTATTTTCGGAAGATAGGAAAATAAATAATATAGAATAAATAAACAATAAATAAACAATATAAAATAGATAGATAAATAACAATATAAATAGATAAATAAAATAAACAATATAAAATACATAAATAATAAACAATATAAAATAATAAATATATAAACATATAAGATAGATAAAATAAACAAGATAAATAAACAATGAAAATAAACAAGACTTGGGATATTATACGATGTCTGGTAGTGGATCTTAAGTTGACTACGTGGTTGGGAATAATGGTCGTTGGGTTGTTAGGTTGTTAGGGCGAATTGGCGAACGATCGTTAGGGTTGTTGGGGGTTGGACCTTGTTGTGGCGTAGCACTGTCTTCCTTCATATTTTTTTTTCCTTACTACCCCGCTACCTTCCTTTTCTTTCTTTCGTTTTTTTTTTTTTTTCCTTTCCCCACCCTCTCTCCTTTTTTTTCTTTCTTTCTTCATCCCTGCATTCTTTCTTTCCTTCCTTCCTTCTCTCCTTCCTTCCTTCCTTCCTTCCTCCCTTCCTCCTTTCTTCCTCCCTCCCTCCCTCCCTCCTTCCCATTAAAGTTGATGATACTTAAAAATAATAATAGTAATTATCATTGCCCCTAATATTATCATTATCATTATTCGTTTTATCGTTCGTATTATTATTATTGTTATTAGTATTACCATTATCATTTTTGTTATTATCATCATCGTCACCATCAATGTTATTATAATTTTCATCATTATCATTATATTTTCATTACTTTTATTTTTTTTATTATCTTCAACCTCATTCCCTTAACTTTTCTGACACTGGTATTATTCACAAAATGTATCGTATTAGCAGAATGAAATAATTTGTATACTGTACACACGAAAAAGTAATTGAATGGATAAGCAAGAAAATTACAAACCTCCTTTTTTACTCTAGTAATATATCTACATCTCTTTATTTTAATAATGTATCAATTAATTTTCCGAGAATCAGATTGCGAATAGTGAAAGAAAACGGACGCAACTATATTTAGAAGCGTGAGCAATGTCGCCAAAAATGTGCTGGATGTGAAACCGGCGATCGTGGTGGATGGACTTTTGCGTTTAGCGGCACTAATTAACATGCATGTCTGTAAATCCCGTCATTATTGCCGCGTGTCATCGGCTCTTTGTTAAAATGCCAAATTCGAAATGATTACTTGAAGTGGGATTATGCAAATAAGAGGATTTTGAGATACGTGTAACGAGTCAGTTAAATGTAATTGCGCTAAGAGTATGATTTTAGGTAACGATAGCTAATGATTAATCACAGCGAAGAACTGCGGAGGAATAAGTGATCGATAATTGATTATTCAGATAGCGTGAGCGTTGTTGTATTAAGAGACCAGCGCGGAATGTATGCAGAAACACGAACGATCTATAAAAAGAAACTCCGATAAGTAAACACACGAGCCCGCCATTTTTTTTTTCTTATGAGGGGGTACCGGCGTATATTTTGTTCATATACTCTTGAATAAGTGAAAGCTTTTTTTCTATTTTTAGGAAAAGGGGAATAAAGATATACGGCCATTCACATATTTCTGCCCGCTATAAAAGGAAAAAGAAGAGAAAAAAATAGAGTAAATAAATAACGCCGTATCCCCTTGCATCCCGAGGAGACAGCGTCCGATTTACTTGTTCGTGGCTCCGTCAGTGAGCTTCCACACATCACAATTGCCGAGCAAAGTATTGGCATAAGGCCATCTTTTGCATTATTCACCCCCCCCCCATCTGCAAATGCAATACTGCGAAGCCCCGTTGAGCGATGTTGCAAGGCAGGTTGAAACACTTGTTGGAGTCGCTTTCCACCCACTCGAACACAACGAGCGCTGGCTTAGGCTTTGTTTCTGGAGAGACGCAGCAATTCGGGGAATTTAAGAAGCCTTTCACTGCATCACCAAACGCTGCTTGATATACGTATATAAGAATATATATATATATATATATATATATATATATATATATATATATATATATATATATATACGCACACACTCACGCGCTCACACACACTCGAACACATACACCACTCAAAACACATACAACACAAACACACACACACACACAACACACACTCGCGCACACACCCACACAAACCCTCAAACACACACACACACACACACACACACAAACCCTCAAAACACACACACACACAAACCCTCACACACACACACCACACCACACACACACACACACACACATAAACCTGAATTCCACATCTCCATTCCATTTTTTTCTCCCGTTTTTTAACCGCATGTTTGCCGAGTGCATTTCCCTCGACGGCAAACAGAGGGGGTCGTTGTAGCCAGATTATTATTCGTTTTTTAAGTCGTTATTCGGAACTTGAGAGATGTGAACGACCGGCCGTGTTGTTTGTTGTTATTGGTGGTGGTGTTGAAGTTTCTTGTTTTCGTAAGATAGCGAATGTTATTGGTCCCTTTTCTCTCTTTCTTTCTTTTTCTTTCTTTCTCTCTTTTTTCTCTTTTCTTTCTCTTTTCTCTCTCTTTTCTCTCTTTCTCTCTCTCTCTCTCTCTCTCTCTCTCTCTCTCTCTCCTCTCTCTCTCTCCTCTCTCTCCTCTCTCTCTCTCTCTCTCTTTCTTTCTCTCTCTGTTTCCTCTCTTTCTCCTCTCCTCTCTCTCCTCTTTCTCTTTCTTTCCTTTCTTCTTTGTCTTTCTCTTCTTCTCTTTGTCTATCCATCTATCTACCTCTCTCTCTCTTCTCTCTCTTATTATTATTCAATGAGAAACAACTTCACTATTATTAGTCTTAGCTTCTCTTGTTTTCGAAAGGTATTGATACAGTCTTTCTCGAAATACCGAAAGCTATATTTTTACGGCAGCTCAGAATAGTTTCTGAAATAAATCGCTGTTGAATATTATTTTTGTTAAGGGGATCGTCATGATTTTGGGTCGTTAGAGCGCAAAAATAGATGTATGTTTTGTGAATATACACATACACACACACACACAGACACGCACACACACACACACACACACACACACACACACACACACACACACACACACACACACACACACACACATATATATAATATATATATGTATATATGTGTGTGTGTGTGTGTCTGTGAATATGATTTCGTAAATCTGTGCTTTTAATGCCCTTTCTAAGAATAAAAATAATATTTTGAGATCGGATAAAAATGTAGGAGGATAGCATGTTCAGCCGTAAAGTGATAAGAATTAAATGACAAAACAAGATAAAGACTTGTTAGAATTAAATGATAAAACAAGATAAAAACTTGTTAGAATTGTACGAGGCCCAAAGAATATTCGTATACTTGACACGCATAAATAAAGAAATAAATACATATTTATCAGTCTAGACATGCATATCAACCCGGCAAATAGATGGTTAAATGTATATCTATCAGATATATAGACAGATAGGCCTTTATTTCTGCGTCTGTATTTGTGAAAATTCATTGGGTCTGGCCTGGCACAATTTTAACAAACCGGCTGATTATCGTCTGTGTGTGCGTGTCCGTGTGCGTATGCGTATATGTGTATGCGTACATATGTAGATATATGTAGAAACGTATATGTGGGTATAAATGTGTACACAAGTGCCCCTTAAAATGAAATATTTAGTGAAAAGGGATGATAAATATTATCATTATCACAAACTACCAATCGAGTGGTTAGATTGTAACAATACTCTATAAGAAGATAATAACAATAATATAAGAATATAATAACAATAATATAAGAAGATAATAACAATAATATAAGAATATAATAACAATAATATAAGAATATAATAACAATAATATAAGAATATAAGAAATAACAATAATATAAGAATATAATAATAACAATAATATAAGAATATAAACAATAATATAAGAATATAATAAATACATATAAATACAATAAGAATATAATAACAATAATATAAGAATATAATAACAATAATATAAAATATAATATAATATATACAATAATATAAGAATATAATAACAATAATATAAGAATATAAGCAATAATAAGAATATAATAACAATAATATAAGAATATAATAATAATATAATAACATAATACCGAATATAATAAATAATATAAGAATATAATAACAATAATATAAGGTAAATAACAATAATAATAAGAAATATAATATAAGAATATAATAACAATAACATAAGACAATAATATAAGAATATAATAACAATAATATAAGATATAATAACAATAATATAAGATATAAGACGGGACATAATATCTACGCCATAATTCATATATATATATATATATAATATATATATATATATATATATATATATATATATATATATATGGGGGCGTTTTCAGACTAGCCATAACTCCGACCCTGACTCCATTCGAATAGAAAAAAAACCCATCTACAGTTCTCTTTAAAATCCTACGTTTGAAATATAGGTTTAAAAGGAAATGAGGAGAAAATTGTATATATTATAGGTGATAACTTTTTTTTTTTTTTTTTTTTTTTGCGCTCTCTAGACCCGAGGAATATTTTTTGAGAGCTTTTTAAAACGCCATCTGTGAACAGTTGGTGAAAGTGCAGTGCTAGTCAGTTTGGGGACTGAGGGAGGGGGGGGAGGGAGGGAGGGAGGAGAGAGGGAGGAGAGAGAGAGAGAGAGAGAGAGAGGGGGAGGGAGAGGAGGGAGAGAGAGAGAGAGAGAGAAGGGGGGCAGGGAGGGAGAAGAGAGAGAGAGGAGAAGGGGAGAGGAGGGAGGGAGAGAGAGAGGGAGGAGAAGAGGAGAGAGAGAGAGGAGAGAGAGAGAGAGAGAGAGAGAGAGAAGGAGAGAGAGAAGAGAGACGGGAGAGGAGAGAGAGAGAGAGGAGAGAGAGAGAAGAGAGAGAGGGAGGGGGAGGAGGAAGAGAGTGAGATAGACAGAGACAGAAGAGAGTGTGAGGACAAAGGGAGAGAGAAAAAGGAATAAGAATGATAAAAAATGGGTGAGGGAAGAGATACAGAGCAAGTGAAGTGCAAGGAGGGGGGGGGGAGGCAGAGGAGAGGAGGGACAAATAGGAAAAGGAAAAACTAGAGATGAAAAAGGGAAATGAGAGAAGTGGAGGGAAGAAATAGAGAAAGCATGAAAGTGCAGTTCAATATATTTCTCTCTCTCTCTCTCTCTCTCTCTCTCTCTCTCTCTCTCATATATATATATATATATATATATATATATATATATATATATATATATATGTGTATATATATATGTGAACAAGAGAGAGAGAGCGAGAGGCGAAGAGAATGAGAGGGGAGAGGGAGAGAAAATAAGATGAGAGGAACGTGAGACAGAGAGGGGGGGAGAGAAGTGGTGGATGAGAATAAAGGAAGAGAGAGAGAAAGAAAAAGAAACAGAAAAGAACAACAGGGAGATGGAGAGAGACGGGGAAAGTACAAAAGTTAGTGAAAGTGGAGTGCCAGCAAATTCAATTAAGAGAGAGAGAGTGAGATGAGACAAAGAATAAAGGAAGGAGGAATAGAAAGGGAGGCAGAGATATGAACACAAAGAGAGAGTGAAAGTGAGTAGGAGAGAGACCAAGAGAATAGAGAGGAAGAGAGACGAATAGAGATGAAGGAGAGAGGGAATGAAAAGGAGAGACAGAAAAGATGAGTTGGTGAAATTGCAAAACTAGTCATCTTGGAGAGCAAATTAAATCAAGAGAGAGAGAGAGAGAGAATTAGAAGGAGAGAGAGAGAAGGAGAAGGTGAGAGCGAGAAGAAGGAGAGAGCGAGGAGAAGGAGAGAGAGAGAGGATGAGTGAAGAAGAGAGATAGTGAGTGATAGTAATAATGAGAGAGAGAGAGAGTGAGTGTGAATGAGTGAGAGAGTGATAGTGAGGAATGTGAGTGTATATGAGAGAGAGAGATAGAGGAAGATAGATAAATAGAAAGAGAGAGCGAGGGCGAGAAATAGAGACAGAAACAAAGAGAAAGAAAACGCACGAATAAGAAAGCGAGAGGGAGACAGACAGACACACATACAACACACCAAAACCTCAGAAGAAATTTATATACTAATCAAAAATTCCAAAGTTGACCCAGGTAATAATACA
>NW_020869918.1:382077-389577 GCF_003789085.1 Penaeus vannamei | reverse complement strand
CTCTCCTTTATTGGGGGGGCGGGTGAGTCAATGATGAATGTATTATTTTGATCGCAAAGGTATAGATGTGGGGATAACATCTTTCAAAACCTGTAGCCAGAGATATAAACATTCCCTTTATCAAATTATTAAATCCTGACTATGTGCACAATCCGGGAAATATATTACAGAAATTACGTTTCACACATTCATCCGATTTGAATAATAAATAACGTTCATAACTGCAAGAAGAAAATAATTCATAGTCTCTAGAGAGAACAAAACTTTTGAAAAATGCCACACCTACCGGCAACGAACGCCCTTCACCCAATAAAGACAAAAAAAAATATTACCAGTATATAAAAAGAAACGGTAAAGCAGCACAGGAGAATGATAATCAGAAAAGCCTGTCGGTACAAATCCCTTATGATATCCACACACAATGATATATATATAAAAACAGCCACATATTTGCCAAAGGGTAGGAAAACGATATTTTAATTCTGCTTCGAACCACTCCCTGGCTTCTACGCCTTAGCTCCGAGACGGCCAGTCACCAGGGAAAGGGGAAAGGGGAGGGGAGAGAAGGGGAAAGAGAGAGAGAGAGAGAGAGGAAGGGAGTGAAAGAAGGAGAGAGAGAGGGAAAGAGAGAGAGAGAGAGGAAGGGAGTGAAAGAGAGAGAGAGAAGAGAGAGAAGAGAGGAAGAGTGAGAGAGAGAGAGAGGAAGGAGTGAAAGAGAGAGAAGAGAGAGAAGGAAAGAGGGAGTGAAAGAGAGAGAGAGAGAAAGGAAGAGAGTGAGTGAGAGAGAGAGAGGAAGGGGGTGAAAGAGAGAGAGAAAAGAGGAGAGAGGCGAAAGAGAGAAGGAAGAGAGAGAGAGAGAGGAAGGGGGTGAAAAAGAGAGGGAAAAGAGAAGAGAGCCGAAT
Source organism: Penaeus vannamei (assembly GCF_003789085.1). Lineage (NCBI taxonomy): Eukaryota > Metazoa > Arthropoda > Malacostraca > Decapoda > Penaeidae > Penaeus > Penaeus vannamei. Next base: position 388,675 of record NW_020869918.1, on the reverse strand, counting down.
AGAGAGCTAATGAAAAGGAATAGTAACTAGTAGGGAGAAAGAGGATCAGACGAAAGAAAAATAAAGAACAAGGGAAAAAGAGACAGGGAAAGGAAGTAGAAGGGAAGTAAAAATCAGTGACAAAGAAGGGCGAGGAAAAAGAGTAAACAAATTGTGTGGTAAAGAAACGAGAACGAAAAGAACAGAGAGGGGAAAAGAGAAGAGGGTAAAGAAGAGACAAAAGAGATATGACAGAGGAAAGAAAGAAAGGAAAACGAAAATAAGAGAAGGAAAAGTGAAACTCGCCAAATCGCGCGGGGAGAGTGAGAGGGAAGCGAGGAAAGTGTATAGAAAGAGAGAGAAGGGAGGAGGGGAGGAGGAGGGAAGGAGGGGTACGGGGGAATGGGGGAATTAGAGGAGAGGGAGAGGAAGGGGGAGGGTGGAGGGGTACGGGGGAATGAGGGAATTAGAGGAGAGGGAGAGGAAGGGGGAGGGGTGGTGGAGGGGGGAGGGGTGGTTCTTCCGTCTAACTCAGCTTTAGTTACTACTACGGTTCGGGTGGAATTGGGACTATTTGCTGGCTCCGGTTCTATGTCTCTGAGGGTGATTGTGCCGTTGCAAGTGGTATGGAGGGGTGGGGTGGGGGGGGGTTGTTTTAAAAAGATATGTGGATAGTTGTTGTTGTGAGGATGTTCTGTTGTTTGTATGTGTTATTTTTAAGATGATTTTTTCCATGTCATCTCCTTCTCTCTCTCTTTCTCTTTCTATCTATCTATTTGGTCCATTTCATATCTTATCACTTCATCCCTCCCTCCCTCTCTCTCTCTCTATCTATCTCTCTCTCTCTCTTTCTATCTCTCCCTCCCCTCTCCTCTATCTCTCTCTCTCCGTCTATCTAACTTTTCACCCATTTTTTATAATAAAATTTACGAAAATTATTCTTAACAAGTAACACAAAGCAGAGTGTAACAATGAGGTCCGAATGTTATACAACAATTCTAAAACTTTAAAACACGCTGAAAGTTGCAAAATGAAAGCAAGACATGGATGGGATGCCGTGATAAAAAACAGCTGGCGCAATCTATAGAGTTGCATCCTTTGTTGAAGAAAAACAGTGTGGCGAAGTCTCCCTCTCTCTCTTTCTCTCTCTCTTCTTCTCTGTCTCTCTCTCTCTCTCTCTCGTCTCTCTCTCTCTCTCTCTCTCTCTCTCTCTCTCTCTCTCTCTCTCTCTCTCTCTCCTCCTCTGTCTCTTTCTTAATCCTTTTTTTCTCTCTCTCTTTCTCTTCTCCCTTCCCTCTCCCCCCTCTCTCTCTCTCTCTCTCTCTCTCTCTCTCTCTCTTCTCTCCTGTCCTCTTCTTCTCTCACTCTCTCTCTCTCTCTCTCTCTCTCGTCTCTCTCTCTCTCTCTCTCCTCTCTCTCTCTCTCTCTCTCTCTCTCTCTCCTTCCCTTCCCTCTCTTTCTTTTCCTCTCCCTCTCTCCTTCCCTCCCTCCCTCATCCTTTCCTCTCTTCTCCTTCTATTCTGTAATGCTCTCACCTCTCTCTCTTCTTACATTCTCTCTTTTCTCTCTTACCCTCCTCTTCCTGTTCCTCTGATCCTCACTCTTTTCTCTCTTCCTTTTTCTCCCTTACTCCTCTTCTTTTTCCTTTTTCTCTTCTCCTGCCTCCCTTCCTCTCTTCTTATCTATCCATTTACTGTTTATCTTTCTATATCTATTCTTTCTCTCTGACAGTTTATATATTATTATTTTTTATTTGCATCATCTGTCCAACTATCCACCATGAAAGATGATGATAATGGTAATAATGACGATAATGATAATAGTAATATTATATGATAATGGTAACAATTACATAATAATAATAGTAATGATTACGTTAATGGTAATGGTAATGATAGCGTCAATGATGTTTGCAATAGTATAATAGTGGTAGTAATAGTAATAATAATCATAACTGATGATAAGGACGATAGTAATAAAGATAGCCATATTGATAATTAATAGTGTCGCCATCTTATTAATAATAATAATGATAATAGTAATAATGGTATTAGTATTAACAGTAACAATAATGATATTAATAAGAGCAATAATAATTATAGCGTTAATGATGATGATGATAGCAGTAGTATATCACCTACGGCAATAACGAGAATCAAAACAGTGGTAATAGTAATAATGATTGATGATGATAACTGCAATAAATCTGTGTATATGCGTGCGTGGGCCTAATCCAAACAAGGAATAATGCCTGCGGTAAATCTCGGTCTAAATCTGAAACAATTTCAACACCATCTTATAACGTTGCCACCGAAGCGCCACTAAATCATTCATAAAGAAATACCTCCCCCGCCCCTATTCTCTCCGGCGGCGGCTCGCGACATAAATCTACGGTCGCACAACCCACGTTTCACTACCTCCCGCTATCCCAGATGTTGCTGTTTCGAGCGGCTTCGGGTCGATATGGTCGTGCTCTTGTCATTTCCATCATCGAATTTGCGTCTTAGGGAACGCCGCGTGAAATTACTGTTCGCCCGACGGTCTTAAACGGAATTTCTATGTCATGTTTTTTTCCTTTTTTTTTAATGGAAACTAAACTTCTTGTATTTTTCTTGCATTTTGAGAAATCTTTGTGTGTTGGTGTATGTCGCGTGTGTGTGTATGCATAACCGTGTAATTGTATATACATTGTACATAACATGAGAATATATATGGGTGTGCGTGTGTACGGTGTTATGTATGTGTGTGTTTCTTTGTGTGACTGTGTACATATGTACGTATGCCAGTGAATACGTTTTTATTCGAGAATACAAACAAACTCAAGATATGGATGACGGGAGAGGAAGTACATGTTAGATGTGTGTGTGTGTGTGTGTGTGTGTGTGTGTGTGTGTGTGTGTTAGACGTGTGTGTGTGTTAGACGTGTGTGTGTCTGTTAGACGTGTGTAGTGTGTGTGTTAGACGTGTGTGGTGTGTTTAGACGTGTGTGTGTGTGTGGTGTGTGCGTGTGTGTAGGAGTGGAACCCGAGAGTATGGGAGGGAAGGGAGGAGGGAAGGGAGGGGCAAGAATAATGTGTAAAAGGTGGGTGAGGAAAGTTACACTATCGAATTATTGATCACGTGACGCATATGTCTAGTGGGTGAAGTCTTCACTCAGATGCAAAATAAGGCCCGGAGGGGGAGGGGGGGGGGTATACGTCTCGGTGTAGTAATATTGAACGTGAGAGACAGAGGGAAAAAAGGGAGATAGGAGAGAGACAAAGAGACGGCGAGCGAGGGAGTGGAAGGAGGAAATGGAGAGAATTGGCAAGATAAAAGAGTGGGAGAAGTGATCAGATAAATTGAGAGAATATATATATATATATATATATATATATATATATATATATATATATATATATATATATATATATATATATATATATATACGTGTTTTGTGTGTGTGTGTGTATGTTTATACATACATATATAGGTAGATAGATAGATAAATAGATACATACATACATATACACATATTTACACACACACACATGTGTATGTATGTAAATGTATGTACACATATACACAACATTATTATTATTATATATATATATATATATATATATATATATATATATATATATATATATATATATATATATATATAGAGAGAGAGAGAGAGAGAGAGAGAGAGAGAGAGAGAGAGAGAGAGAGAGAGTCAGACAGACAGACAGAGACAGACATTCAGGCAGAGAAGAAGTGCGCGAAGAGAGAGAGAGATAAAGGGGAACAGACCGAAAGGGGAGGAGCCAAAGCCGCAGAGAACATAACTTCAGCGAATCGGAATTTCAATGATAGATCGAGAGAGAGAGAGAGAGAGAAAAGAAAAAGAAAATCCTGTTTACCGTATCCGGGTAAGAGTTATTTTTATGGCCTCGATGGAAATGGGTCTTTGTTTTGAAATATGGGGAGGCAAGTGTTTTTTTTTTTTTTTTTTTTTTTTTTTTTTTAATGAGATGGAAAGCAATGCATCTTATTTAGAGGAAATCCCGCGGCACGATGGAAAGATCTCGAATGATGAGGAGGGTTTGGCTGTCTCTATTCATGCAACTCACACACACATACACACACACACACACTACACACACACACACGTACACACACACAACACGTACACACACACACATCTTATATATGTGTGTGTGTGTATACTGTATATATATACATATCTATTCGTGTATGTGTTTGTTTTGGTGTATGTATTTATTCATGTATGTGTGTAAATACATACATGCATATTTCCATACATATATGCATAGAAATATGTATGTATGAATATTTGTAATTGCATATATAAACATTTTTTATAATCCTACTCATTTATTACTCTGAGGGTTATGGATTGTATTTAACATTTTATATAACATTTTTATTTATTTATTTTATATAACATTTTATTTAACATTTTATATACATTTTTATTTTATTTATTTTATTAACATTTATTTAACATTTTTATATAACATTTGTATATAACCATATATATCAAGAACATTTTGCCCAATTATTATACTCTATCATAACAATAAGACACATATCGATGACATATCAGTAAACACATAATTGTAGAATTCGTGTCAACAATTAATCGGTGAACAGTAGCTATAGTTCCAAGCTGACTCAAATGCATGTAAACAAACGCAGCAAAAAAAAAAAAAAAAAAAAAAAAAAAAAAAAAAAATAATAATAATAACAATAATAGAAATAATAATAAAGATTAAAGTACACACATGAACAAAGGCACGTAAACATTGATACTAGATGGATAAATAAGAAAAAGGAAAATATTGTCATGCACAGAAACAAACAAGACATGAACAGACACACATACATGCACACACAGACACGCACACGCGCACATAGACATGCAGATACATACATACACACAGATACAGACATATAAAACACACCATAGACATACAGATACATACACACACATAGGCATACAGACGCATACACACATACACATAGACATACAGACACACACACACGCATAGACATACAGACACATACACACAAATAGACATTCAGATACATACACACACATAGACATTCAGACACATACACATACATAGACATACAGACACACACACGTAGACATACAGAGACATACACACACACACACACATAGACATACAGACATACACACACGTAGACATACAGACACACACACATAGACATACAGACACACACACATAGACATACAGACACATACACACACACACATAGACATACAGACACATACACACACACACATAGACATACACATACACACACACATAGACATACAGACACACACACATATAGACATACAGACACACACACACATAGACATACACAGACATACCACACATAGACATACAGACACATACACACACACATAGACATACAGACACATCCACACACACGTAGACACACAGTAGACATACAGACACACACACATAGACATACAGACACATACACACACACACACACACATAAGACATACAGACACATACACACACAAACACACATAGACAAGACACATACAGACACACACACACATAGACATACAGACACATATAAACACACATACACAAACTAACATACTTCCACAACTTAACTTACAAAAATAAATAATAATAAAATAAATAAAAATAAATAAATCAACGCATACTCTTAAAACTTCAAAGAGAGAGAAAGCCAAGCATGGAAGTATATCACGCAGTATGCTTCAAATATGTTAGTATATCACTTTGTATATTTCGAATCGTAAACTAGAGAATAAAAGAGCGAGGGTGAGATTGAATAGGAAAATGATGATAAAATCGGAAGAGAGAAGGAGAATGGGAGAGAAAGAAATAGATCGTTGGGTAGATAGATAGATTAAATGAACTCTAATAGATAGATGGAAGAGATGTTTAGGTAGAAAGCAAGAAACATAAAAATATAGAAAAAAAATGAAAAATAACTTATATATAGTATAGATACCGGAGACACGGAGACACAAATAAGAATAAAGAATAAAAACGAATTGATTGAAAGATTGACCGGAGACACGGAGACACAAATAAGAATAAAGAATAAAAACGAATTGATTGAAAGATTGATAGATTTATGATAAGATCAAGGTGAACAGAAGTACGGATAGATAAACAGTTATGGAATGGGAGGTTGACCGAAAGATGCTGATAGATAGATGAATAGATGTTTAGGAAGTCTGAAAGACGGAATATAAGTAGATAAAAATTGGAGACAGGAGAGAGAGAGAGAGAAATTTGAAATGAGAAATAGAAGAAGAGAAGATAATACGCATAGAAGAAGAAAGAGAAACTTCGAGAGTCCGGGGGTGGAGGGGTGGGGGTGGGTAGGCGAGGTGGAGGGAAATAAATCACACGTAGATCTATTACGCGAGAATTCTTGTCCCATGCGCTTTGGCAATTACCCTCCCCCCCCCATCAACCCCCACTCCCCTCCCTCTCACCTTTCACTTACTCTTTACCTCTCCAATGCCCCTCCAGTCTACTCCTCCCCTCACTTCTCAACCCTACCCCCCCCCCTCCTCGTACCCCTTCCCCTGTCCCCTCTATACCCTTTTTAT
>NW_020869918.1:372077-379577 GCF_003789085.1 Penaeus vannamei | reverse complement strand
AGATAGACGGATATGTAAAGAGATAAAGGAGAGGGAGGGAGGGAGTGAAAGCGAGATAGATAGAGAGAGAGAGAGAAAGGGGTTGGGTATGGAAGGGAGGGAGGAGGAAGGAGAGAAAGAAAAGAAGAAGAGAGTTTGAGAAAGAAAGGGACAGAGAGCTAGAAACAGTAAAAAAAAAGAAGAAAGTAGGAGAGACAAAACTTTAGAATAAGATAGTGATAAAAAAAAAATAAAAAAAAAATAAAAAAATAAAAGATAAATCACATAGGCCTGTTCTCCGCCCATGCATGACGTCACCAACATGGAAGAAAGAAGTTGCTCGCCCATCGCGGCCTCTGTCAACGGAGCTGTCAACGGATTCTGTCAAGGGGTTCTATAACGGATACTGTCATACGGCTCTGTCACGGGATTCTAGCATGGGGTTATGTCAAGGGGTTTTATAACGGATACTGTCATAAGGCTCTGTCACGAGATTCTGTCAAGGGGTTTTATAACGGATACTGTCATAAGGATTCTGGCATAGGGTTTTGTAAAGGGGCTGTAAGATAACGGATACTGTCATAAGGATTCTGGCATAGGGTTTTGTAAAGGGGCTCTATTTAGGATACTGTCATAAGGTTCTGTCCCTGGATTTTGGCATAGGGTTATGTCAAGGGATTCTGGCATAGGGTTCTGTCAAGGGGTCTTGTAACGGATACTGTCAATGGATTGTGTCAAGGGATTTTGGCATAGGGTTCTGTCAAGGAATTCTGTAACGGATACTATTAATGGATTATGGATTAGGGTTTTGTCAACATATTCTGTCAAGGGATTCTGAAACGGAATTTGCCAAGAAATTTTGTCAAGGGATTCTGCAACAGAAACTGCCATAGGATTCTGTCATAAAATTCTGGCATAGATTTCTGTCAATAAATTCTGTCAACGGATCTTGTCAAGAAATCTTGCCAGTGGAGAGATTCTGTAAACATCCTCTGTCAATGATTTCAGGTAAAGGGTTTTGTCAATGGATCTGTCATATGGCTCTACTTGCGGATCTGTCAACGAATCCTGTCAAGAGATTCGGTAAATGTCCTCTCACAGTCAATTCTGTAAAGGATTCTGCCATACGATTTTGTTGTGAGATTTTATTAACATTCTGTCAACTGATTTTTTGGTGGATTCTGTCAAGGGATTCTGTCAAAGGTTTCTTAAAGGGATTTTGTCATGGGGTTCTGGGATTCTGTCATGGGGTTCTTCAAGGGTTCTGTCACGGGTTCTGTCAAGCATGGGGTTCTATCAAGGGATTCTGCCATGGGGTTCTGTCAAGGGATTCTATCAAGGGATTCTGTCAAGGATTCCTGTCATAGGGTTCTGTCAACATAGGCCAAAATTCTGTCAGGAGGTTCTGTCAGCGAAACTGTCAACACATTCGGCAAAGATTCTGTCAATTCTATTTATTGATTAAGTAGCGATTCTGTCAGGAGGTTCTGTCAGCGAAACTGTCAACACATTCGGTCAACGGATTCTGTCAATAGATTCAGTAGCGGATTCTGTTAACGGACCTGTCATCAGATTCTGTTCTGGAGGTTCTGTCTATTAATTTTTCCAGAGGGTTCTTTTTAACGGATCTTACCAATCGCATCTATTAAGGGGTTCTGTTAAAGGCTTCAGTCAATAGTATGTCTATAGTGTCTATCAGCGGATTCTGTCAAGCAATTCTCTTGACTGATTCCGTTGATAGATTTTGCAGATGGATTCAGTTAACGAATTGTCTCAGCGAATTCTCTCAATATAGTCTATCGATTGATATCAATTTCTGCCTGAATCATCTGTCAGGACAATCAGTCAGAATAATTCAGTTAACATTCTCAATCAACAATTTAAATCAACAATCCCAGTTAAGAACAACAATCAACAATCTAGTAACAAAATCTGTCAAAAGATAAGTAGGGAATATCAGTCAACAACGTCAATCAACAACCTCAGTTCAGTCAACATTCCCAGTCAACAAATCCTAGTCATCAAGTTTAACGAACAATCAGGCAACAACTTCAGTCAACAATCTCAATCACCAGTCAGTCAACAACCTCAATCACCAGCAACCTCAATTGGACAATCCCAGTCACCAATCAGTCAATAATCTCAATCACAAGTCAGTCAACAACGTCAGTCAACAACCTCAATCATCAGTCAGTCAACAACCTCAGTCAACAACCTCAATCACCAGTGTCAACAACGTCAGTCAACAACCTCAATCACCAGTCAGTCAACAACCTCAATCACCAGTCAGTCAACAACCTCAGTCAACAACGTCAGTCGACAACCCCATCAACAATCAGTCACCCTCCTCAGTCCCTCTTGGCAGAAGGGATTCCGATCCTTCTTAAAAGTCTTCACTGATACTTCCTTCGTGCTTCTTGATCTCATTCTATTTGGAGGCATTCTATCTTCTCTTTATTCCAATGTAATTATTATTATTATTGTTTTTATTATTTTCATCATTCTTATCATTATTGTTATCATTACCATTATTATTTTTTTATTATTGCTGTTATTATTATTACTATTACCATTACCATTATTATTATTATCATTATATTATTATTTATTATTGTTTTATTATTATTCATTATTATTATTATTATTATTTTATTATTATTATTATATTGTTTTATTATTATTATGTTACCATTATTATTATTATTATATTATATTATATTATTATTATTCATTATTATTATCATTTTATTATATTAATATTAGTATTATTAGTATTTGCATTTTTACTATCATTATCATCATCATTACCATTATATTTATCATCAGCACCGTAATCATTATTGTATTACCATTACCATTGTCTTAAACGTTTAAGAACTTTATTATATAATTAACATTGATATATTTATGACTTACCATTATAGTTAGCATTGCCATAACTATTAGCATTGCCATAATTATCCTTATCACCACCATAAGTGTACTTCCATTGGCCTTATCATTTCATTATCATGGAGAGCATAATCATTGTCATAATCAGCTGCTGTGCTTTTATTATATTTATTTTCTTTTTTTTCTCTCTCTTTGTTTCTATTTTTTGCTGTTTCACTTTCGCAAGCTCAGGCTGTCTGTTTCTGTCTGTCTTCTTCTCTCTCTCCTCTCTCTCTCTCTCTCTCTCTCTCTCTCTCTCTCTCTCTCTCTCTCTCTCTCTCTCTCTCTCTCTCTCTATCTATCTTCTTCTCTCTCATATATATATATCTATATTATATCTATCTATCTATCTTTCTCGCTCTCATTATCATTCTAATCTCTCTGTCATTTGGCCTTTCTCTCAGCCTTCCTCTCTCTCTCTCTTTCTCCTCCTGCTCCTCCCTTTCCCCCTCCTCTCCCCCACCACACCTATCACCGATATCTACTTATCGATAAAACTGATCTATGAACAGGCCTGCCCTCCCTCCCTCCCTCCCTCCTCGCTCCCTTCTCTCTCCCTCTCCTCCCTCCTTCGCTCCTTCTCACCCTCTCCCTCCCTCCTTCCCTTCTCAACCTCTCCCCTCCCTCCCCCCTCCCCCTCCCCTTCCCTCCCTCTCTCCCCTTCCAGTCCCATAGGCTCTCCACCAGTCCCATAGGCTCCCCCCCCCCCCTGCTTAATGACGTCACGTGAACCATATGTCAACAGCGAGAGGTAATCTATGGTCCGAAATAGGCCTAGGGTGGAGGGGGGGGGGTGTTGGGCAGGGGAGGGGGGGGAGGGTGCTTTGGTTGTCTTTCCGTGTTTTTTTTTTTTTGTCTTTGTTTTTATGTTTTGTTTTCGGTCACTTGTTTGTTTTTTTTTGTTCATATCCTTTTGTGTTATCATAATTATTATTGTTATTATTATTATTATCATTATTATTATTTTTAATTTTTGTCTATCCATTATCTCTTTTTTCTCATTATTATCATTATTATCATTATTTTGCATGTGGTTTCGTTTACTTGCTTTGTTATCGTATCCATCGATCGGTTCTCAAGTGGCACATGGGTTCCTTTGTTTGTCTGTAACAAATATGTACACCTCTCTTTCTATTTTTTGTATAGTATTTTTAGATTTGCATATATATGTACAGACACAAGCAAACACGCACCATGCACATACATATGAAGACGTAAAATAAATGAATAAATGGATGTATATATATAATATATATATATATATATATATATATTATATATATATATATATAATATATATATATGTTGTGTGTGTGTGTGTGTGTGTGTGGTGTGTGTGTGTGTGTGTGTGTGTGTTGTGTGTGTGTGTGTGTGTGTATGTGTATGTGTATGTGTATGTGTATATGTGTTATACATGTATATACATTATATATATTGTATATATATTGTGTGTGCGTGTGTGGTGTGGTGTGTGTGTGTGTACATATGCTTATGCGTCTGTATCTCAGTCTCGCTAGTAATCCGGCCGCCCTCCTCTCTCCCTTTCCGATTATTCATGGCCCTTTACCGATCGTTTACGGCTCAAAAACAGAAAGGAAATCGATGCCCCGCCGCCGTAATTGCAGGTCAGCCTCGAAGAAGATGGCGAATCGAAGGAGCCGAGTCCAGCGCGGCGAGAGGGAGGGAGGCGAGTATGTGAAACCCGGGTTGTGGCCGCAGAGTTTTTTTTTTGGGATTGGTGGGATTTTGTGTCCATGATTTTCTTTTTTTTCTTTTTTTTTTCTTTCTATGTTTCTCTTTCGGTTTCTGTTTTTTTTTATTCTTTGCTTTTTGTTGTTTTATTCTATTTTTTCTTTTTTGTTCATTTTCTCTTTTTCTTCTCTTTGTTGTTACTCATTGTTGTTATGATTACCACTATATCATCCATTTACAAATGATAACTATCATCAATGTAATAAAAAAAATCTTTAATCCTCCAAACTTAGATTCTTTATTTATGTCATTTATTTTATAAACAGTCAAATCTTTCTTACTTTAAATATTACTTTATTACTTACATTTTTTCCATTAATAACAAAGAAAAAAATTGCCAAATCTTACAAAACAAAGGAAAAGATAGAGAAAAATATATAGATAGAAAAAAAATGAAAAATAGAAAAAAATAATAATAAAAAGATAGATGAAATCTTAGAAAAATATAAGAAATGGAAATAGGAAAAAGACAGATAGATATAAAGAATAACAAAATACGAAATAAGGAGATAGAAAAAAGATAGAGATAAAGAACAGACAGGCGCAACAAATCACACACCTGTTGCTTAAGAGGAGGATAATAGACCTAATGACTGCGGGTGAAAGATAGGCTGATAAAGGGCGTGTGTAGGGGAGAAAGGGGGATAGAAGAGATGAAGGGAAGGGAGAAGAAGGACGTAGATTTATAGGTATGTAGTTTTTTTTTTTTCATTTGTATTTTTTTTATTCGTGTGTGTATCTAGTCCTCCCTGTTCACTCTGTTGAGGTTTATTTATCTGTATATCTGTTTGCGTGTCTGTTTGTGACTCTCTCTCTCTCTCTCTCTCTCTCTCTCTCTCTCCTCTCTCTCTCTCTCTCTCTCTCTCTCTCTCTCTCTCTCTCTCTCTCTCTCTCTCTCTCTCTCTCTCTCTCTCCTCCTCTCTCTCTCCTCTCTCTCTCTCTCTCTCTCTCTCTCTCTCTCTCTCTCTCTCTCTCTCTCTCTCTCTCTCTCTCTCTCTCTCTCTCTCTCTCTCCCTCCCTCCCTCCCTCCCCTCCCCCTCCCACCATCCATCCAGGTCCCTTCTCCCACAAACAGACCCAAACAACCAAACAAAAGCAAACAATACAACCCAAAAGCACAAACAACCCCCACCCCTCGCCCACACCCACCCACCACCCCGCCCCCAGCCAAAACGAAGAAAGACAGCGGACACCGAGCAGGCCACAAGCAACCGAACAGTGGATCCGGATAAGTCACCCAACCGGACAACACCAAAGATCCCCTCCCAGATCTCCTCTTCGGATGGCCACAGTAAGGTCACGTGCAGGGAAAGCAAGACCCGGGGCTCAGGGAATCAGGTATCAGGGATAAGGGATAAGGGATAAGGAATCGGGGCTACGAGATGATCTGTGTTTTTTTTTCTTCTTTTCTTTTTCTTTTCTTTTTTTTTTTTCTTTCTGTTTGGGATTTCTGTCGCGCATCGGCTTCTGTGATTTATAGGAGGGGGGTTTGGGGAGGGGGAGGGAGGGTTGGGGTTGGTGGGTGGTAGTGTGATGGAGGGAAGGAGGGAGAGGAAGGAAGAGAGAGAGGGTGAGAGGAGGGAGGGGGGGAGAGGAAGAAAGAGAAGGAGGAAGGGAGGGAGGAGGTAGGAAGAAAAGAGGGAGAAGAGGAAGAGAAGAGAGAGAGAGGAGGGAGGAGAGAAGAGAGAGGGGGAAGGGAGGGAGGGAGGGAGAGATAAAAAGAGAGAGGGGGGGAGACAGGCAGAGACGAGGAAGAGGTAGAGAAAGATATAGCATGTGAGAGAGAGAATGGGAGGCAAAACCGAGGAAAAAGAAAGAGAGAGAGAGATAATAAGAGAGAGAGAGAGGAGAGAGGGACTGGTAGAAAAAGAGACAGACAAACAGACAAGAAAAGGCAAACAGTGAGACAGACAGAAGTGGAGGAACATAAGCGAGAGAGAAAAAATGCCATACACGAAAATAACAACGAAAAATAGCCGAGGAAAAAAACAACAACAAAATCGTAGAAAAAAAAGTATGAATGAAAATAAACATCTTCCCAATACAAGAAATATATTTGTTATTGATCACATCCTCGATTATATCTTCGTTAAATATACATGATGTATTTTTGACGAAGATTTAATCGAAACCAGTTAGATATATTTCTTGCTCAGTCAAGATGTTAATTTTCATTCATACTTTTTTTCTGCAAATAAAGAACATTAATCAGAAGAACGAAAGACAAAAACAAACTATTATCAAATGTTCTCATTATCTTTCCGTAGCTTTTGTTACTGCTGTTACTACTGTGATTATTATTATTATTATTGTTATGTTAGTTATGATTATTACTATTGCTGTAATAATTATTATGGTCATTATCATCATAATCATTATTATTATTATTACTGTTATGATTATGTTGATATGTTTTTTGTTATTAGTATTGATATTATTATCATTGTTGCTATTGTTGTTATTGTTATTTTTACTATTATCATTATCATAACAATTATTATTATCACTACTATCATAATTATCATCTTTATTATTATCGTTATTATTATTATTTTAATTAATATTACTGTTATTATCATCACCATTACCGTTATTCTTATCACCATAATCATCATCAAATCATAACCATAGTCACCATCACTATCAGCATCATCACCACCACTATCGTTACCATAATCACCATCATCACCACCTTCCCTAACACCACCACCATCATAACCACCTACACTACCACCACCCTCTACACCACCACCACCATCCCTAACACCACCACCGCCACCACCACTACCATCACCCATTACTACCACCACCACCCCACCACCTACCCATCTACACCAC
>NW_020869918.1:362077-364577 GCF_003789085.1 Penaeus vannamei | reverse complement strand
GATGGTGTGTGTGTGTGTGATGTGGATGTGTGTGTGTGTGTGATTGTGATGTGTGTGTGCGTGTGTGTGATTGGATGTGTGTGTGTGATTGGATGTGTATGTGTGTGTGTGATTGGATGTGTGATTAGACGTGTGTATGTGTGTATTTATGTGTGTGTTTGATTGGATGTGTGTTTGTGTGTTTGATTGGATGTGTGTCTGTGTATGTGTTGAATGTGTGTGTGTTGGATGTGTATGTGTGTGTGTGGTATGTGTGCTATGTATGTATGTATGTGTGTGTGTGTGTGTGTGACGAACCGAATATTCCTGTCAGAAGCGAACCCCCGGAATGTACCATTTTCACGGCGGCTTTCCTCTTGATCTCATCATTCCTCCTCTGCGCAGAGAAGGAGAGAGAGATTGGGGAGAGAGAGAGAGAGAGCTGGAAGGAGTGAGAGTGAATGAGAGAGAGAGGGAGGGAGAGAAAGGGATGAAAAGATATATAGTTAGATAAAGATAAAGAGAAAGGGAGAGGGAAATTCCCCCAAAAGAAGATCGGTTTTGCTAGATCCTCTCACTTTCTTCTCCTTCTTACCCTTCCTCATTGTATTTCCCTCCCTTTCCCATCCTTCCCTTCCTTCCTTCCTTTCTCACCCTCCCTCCATCTCTCCTTCCCTCCCATTTTTTCCCCCCCCCCACTTCCTTCCCTCTCTCCCTCCACCTCCCCCCTTTTCCCCCTCCCCCCACCTTCCCTCCTTCCATCTTCCTCCCTTCCTCCTTTTTCTTCCACCTCCCTTTTTCTTCCACTTCCTTCCCTCCCTCCCTGTTCTTCCACCCCATCTCCCACCCTCCCCCCTTTTTCCTCCTTCCCTGCCTCCCTCCATCTCCGCCTTTCCCTCCCCTCATCCATCCCCTCCCTCCTTTTTCTCTCTTCCCTCCCTCCCTCCCTCCTTTTTCCTTCCTCCCTCCCCCTCCCCTTTTTCCTCCATCCCTCCCTTTTCTTTCCACCCTCCCCCATTTCCCTCCCCTCCATCTCATCTCCCATCCTCCTCCCTTTTCCTCTCCATTTCCCTCCCTCCGTAATCTTGACAAACGGAAATCTCCTAAGCACCAATAACCTCCCTTTTCTTTCCACCCTCCTTCCCTTTTTCCTCCATCCCATCCTCCCTCCCTTTTCTTCTCTCCGTCCTCCGTCCCTCCTCCTCCCCTTTCCTCCATCCCACCCTCCTCCCTTTTTTTCTCCCGTCCCTTTCCTCCTTCCCTCCCTTTTCTCTCCGTCCGTCCCTCCTCCCTCTTCTTCTCTCCGTCCGTCCTCCCTCCCTTCCTTTTCCCTCCATCCCTTTTTTTCTCTCCGTCCTCCCTCCTTCCCTCCCTCTTCTCTCCGTCCCTCCCTCCTCCCTCCCTCTCTCTCCGTCCATCCCTCCCTTCCCTCCCTTCTTCTCTCCATCCATCCCTCCTTCCCTCCCACCCTCCTCCTCTCTTTTTTTTCCTCCCTCCCCATCTCCCTTCCCTCCCATCCTCCCTCCATCTCCCTCCCTCCCCCTCCCTCCCTCTAATCTTGAACAAACGGAATCGCCGGCCGTCCCCCCCCCCCCCCCAAGCACAATACGCCTTATGGAGTTCCTTTCCTCTCATCCGGATCCGGTTCTGCTTCATCGGACGTTCGGTTCCTTGAGCATCTTTTGGTAGCTGTGTGTGTGTGTGTGGGGGGGTGTATGTGTGGGTGTGTGTTTGTGTGTGGGTGTGGTGGGTGTATGTGTGTGTGTGCGTGTGTGTGTGTGTGTGTGGGTGGGTGTGGGTGTGTGGGTGTGGGTGTGTGGGTGTTGTGTGTGTGGTGTGTGTGTGTGTGTGTGGGTGTGTGTGTGGGTGTGGTGTGTGGGGGTGTGTGTGTTGTGGTGTGGTGTTTTGTGTGTGTGTGTTGTGTGTTTGTGTGTGGGTGTGGTGTGTGGTGTGTGTGTGTGTGGGTGTGCGTGTGTGGGTGTGTGTGGGTTGTGTGGTGTGCGTGTGTGTGTGTGGGTGTGTGGTGTGTGGTGTGGGTGGGTGTGGTGTGGGGTTGTAATGATAAAAATCTAGATAAAAAAAAGTAAATGAATCTATATATGGGTGTGTATGTATAAATAAATGAATATATAGATAAAAAAAGTAAATAAATCTATGTATATATATGTGTGTGTGTGTGTATATGTAACCTTTTTTCTCTTTCTTTTTTTTTAATCATTTTTTGTCATCTCCATTTTTTGTCATTATCTTCTAGAATCGTTTTGGTGGATATTATTTTCTTTTTATTTATCTTTTCATTCATTTATTTTCATCATATCCTTATTCATTTTTTATTTTTTTTATTTTTTTTGTGATTTCTTTGTTTATTATTTTCTAAGCGTCTTTGATTTTTTGGTGAAATATTTTTTTCGTATGTTTATAAATTATTTATTTGTCTATTTTGTCAAGTATTTCTATCATCCATTTTTCTGTCCTGTGATATGTTTATTTTTATTTTTGTTCTGTCTTGTTTTGCGTTTGT
>NW_020869918.1:354577-359577 GCF_003789085.1 Penaeus vannamei | reverse complement strand
ATGAAAGGAGAGGAGGGGAGGGAGGACAGGCAAGGAGAAGGAAGGGAAGTGAAAGGGGGAGGAGACGGAGGGAACATTGATGGAAGGGGGGGAGAAGAGAGGAAAGAAGGAAGTGGAAGGGAGGGAGGAAAGAAGAGACGAGGAGGGGGAAGAAAAAAAAAAGAGGGAGAAGGAGAGGAGAGACTGGAGAAAGGGGCGGAGGGAGAAGAATAGAGAGATGGGGAAAGGGAAGAAGGAGAGGATGGAGAGGGGAGGAACGGGAAGGGAATAGAGAGAAAGAGAGGGGAGGAGAGGATAAGGGAAGAAGGGAGAGAGGGAAAAAATAGCGGATGAGAAGGGAGAGAAAGAGAAAGAGGAGGAAGGACAGAATGAAATAGAGGAAGAGAGAGAGACAACGGGAGAATAAGACGGGGATAGGGTGAGAAAATAGGGAAGATAGAAAATGCGGGAGATACGGGGAAGGGTGGAGAGGAAGAGGAAGAAAGGAAAGGGAAAAAGAGAGAGGGAGGGTAAGGAAGAGGGGGGAAAGGGAAGGAGAAAAGGTTAGGAGGGAGAAATAGTGAGGAAGAAAGGAACGGTGAAGAAGAGAGAGAGAGCGAGATAAAGAAGAGTGAAGGAGAGAGAGAGAGATAATTAAGAGTGAAGGAGAGGGAAACAGAGATGGAGACGGAGACAAAGACACAAAATTGAGAACGACAATAAAACAAACAAACAAACAGTAACCCAAACAACCCCCCCCCCCATTTTCCACCCCCACCATCCATCCCCCTTTAGAAATTTAGAAAAGGGCAAAACAAAGAAAAAAAAGATGAAGCAGCGTCTTGCATCCATCCCCTTCGTCTCAAAACCCAACTTACACTGAAACAGAATTCGACGTGGACCAAGTTTAGTTAATGGAATATTCACGAACTGGAAACTCATCCATCTTAATAAGGCTAGAGTTGCCTAATGATGATTAATAACATTCAGATATCACCTTGAATCAATGATTCACAATAAAGTAAAAAGAAATAAATAATTGTTGATTTAAAAATGCGAAAATGAAGTGCCTGAAAGGAGAAAGATTAAATGATCGAGGAGTTTTTTTGTTTTTGTTTTTTTTTGGCGGGAAAACGACCGCCGATGCGCAGATGTTTCAATGGCGGAATATTTTGAAGATCTGTGAATTATTACGAGTTATTAATGAGTTTTTGTTGCAAGCTGATCATTAGAAGGTGGTGATCTTGATTAGAGTTTTAAAAAAATCAGTAGATCATTATGGATATTATAACTGTTACCAATTATTTGTTCTAGCCATTAACCTTTAGTATTTTCGTTATTCCTGTTTTTATTCTCAATATTATTGTCATATTTTCTATTCACCGTTATCATTGTTTTCCTTATTCTTGTCATTATTAGGATCATCATCACCCTTTTCATTATTATCACTATATGTATTAATTGTTATTATTACCATTATTATCACCAATATTGCTATTATTTTCATATTCTTATCATCAGTATCTCCATTATTGTTATTGTTATTATTAATATTATCATTATTATCATTATGATAATGATAATAATCATTATTATTATCATTTATTTCGTCACCATTTTTAAATTGATAATATGATTATCATTATCATCATTGCTATCATACGATTAGTATTATTATTGTAATTGTTATTATTATCATGATCGTCACCCTTATCTTTATTATTGCAATATCAATGTCATTATCATTTTCGTTATAGTTATTGTTATTATTGTCATCATCATCATCATTATCATTAATATTATTATCATTATCATCATCATCATCATCACTATCATTAATATTATTATCATTATTATCATCATCATCATCACTATCATTAATATCATTATCATTATCATCATCATCATCATCACTATCATTAATATTATTATCATCATTTATTCATTGTTATTATCAATAAACAATGACAGAGAGAAAACTAGTTACACAGATGAATAACTTAAGAAAAACACACAAGAAAATAAATAAGATTGTAGAGGCAAAAGATAGATAAGGAAGGTAACACAAGAAATAATAAAATAATTGAATAACAAAAGAAAATAAATAAGATTGTAGAGGCAAAAGACAGATAAGGAAGATAAGAAGAGAACACCGAAAGATAACGCTCGCTGTAAGTTATATAACGAATAGAATTTATATATAACATATATAACGAATAGATTTTATTTTTTTTCGAATTTCCACAATGACGTATCCACATTGGCTTTATTAGACCAGAATTCTACCGACGTTCACCCCCCCCCCCTTCAAAAAAAAAAAAAAATCTATCCCTCCCTTACCACAAAATGCAATTGTCTATCAACCAGCTCATCTATCTATCCAAAACATCTACTCACCTGTCGCGACCCATCAACCCCATCCTTAACCTACCACAGAATTCAATTATCTATCGTCTACCTGAACTATCTATCTAAAACCTGAACATCTGTCGCGACTCGCCAACAGAATCTGAACAGCCATGGACAACCCACCCATAAATTTTCATAACGATTCACCCGTAACAGTTTGGGAAAAAAAATCATGGAAAAAAAAAAAAAAAAAAAAAAAAAAAAAAAAAAAAATGAACGGATTCGTAGATAAATCAACAATTGGATAAATGAATACATACGTAGAATAATGGAATAACCATATACACTGATAGATTGATGGAATAAATTGGAAAGAAAATGAATAAATAGACAAAAAAAAAGAAAAAAAAAAAAACAATATAAAACATACCTTCTTTGATCAGCTGATCCAGTGAAAACAACACGTCATTCCCCCAATCAAACATACACCTTCTCACCAGCATTACAAAGCAGACATTACACAACGTCCTTCATTACATGACATAACAAGCTATCTTGTCCCTTAATCCATAAATCATTTTGGTCTTTGAACCGCTGATCACGGGACGACTTGACTGAAAGATATATGCTAAAAATAATCCACTGTGTTTCTTTGATCTGTCGCCCCCGATTTTTGCATGTTTGGCTGTGCGGGGTTGTACGTGTGTTGCGGATGTGCCTCTCTCTGTCTGTTTATCTCTTTGGCTCTTTCTTTCTCTCTCTCTCTCTCTTTCTTTCTTTCTTTTTTTTTTTCTTTCTTTCTTTCTTTCTTTCTTTCTTTCTTTCTTTCTTTCTTTCTTTCTTTCTTTCTTTCTTTCTTTCTTTCTTTCTTTCTTTCTTTCTTTCTCTCTTTCTCTTTCTTTCTTTCTTTCTCTCTCTCTCTCTCTCTCTCTCTCTCTCTCTCTCTCTCTCTCTCTCTCTCTCTCTCTATTTGTTTCTTTTTCTTCTTTCTTTCGTTTTCTCTCTCTTTCGTTCTTTCTTCTTTTCTTTCTTTCTTTCTCTTTCTCTTTCTTTTTCTCTCTCTCTTTTCTCTTTCGTTCTTTCTCTTCTCCTTTATCTGTTTAACTCTTTCGTTCTCTCTTTCTTTCTCTAGTTGTCTATCTGTTACGTTCTTTCTTTCGTTCTCCCTCTCTCTATCGTTCTTTCGTTTTCACTCTCTCACTTTCGTTATCTCTCTCTCTATCTATCTATCTATCAATCTCTATCTATCTATCTATCTATCTTCCCCCCTCTCTCTCTACTTATCTATCTGTCTATTTATCTCTCTCAATCTCTCTATCTCTCTGTCTATCTATCCATATCTCCCTCTCTCTCTCTCTCTTTCTTTCTCGCACGTACATGTCTGTATATCTGAGTACACATGTATGTATTCATGTCCGTGCGCACATGTTTCTAGACATTGCCCCAGCGATTACAAATCAACAAAACAACAGCATTTCTATACAAACAAAAATTACAATCATTATAGAAAATCATTATATAGCGTGTTCTATCCTCTATCGCTAATTGGCATCATCAGGTACCTATTAAGCAAGTAATGACCACTCATTCTTCGACATTATGTTTAATTAATTAACCGTAGATTAGCACACACTACTGTACCAATTATAGGACTGATTGGATTTACAAGACAGGAATTCTTTTGTGATTTAGAAGTGATAGAAATAGTAATAGTGATAGTAATAGTAAATGGAAATAGTGATGATAATAGTAATTGTAATGGTAATAGTGATGGCAATAGTCATGTGATAGTAATTGTAATAGTAAATTAGTAATAGGGTAACAGTAATAGTATAATAGTAAATGGAAATAGTAATAGTGATTAAAGAGTAATAGTAAATAGAAATGGTAATTGAATAGTAACAGTTTAAGACACTGAATTCATAATAGGAAATAGTATTAAATGTCTTAATAACAAAAGGAATTTCAGTGCACTAGCAAGATATACCAGCACATGTTAATTCACACAAACATTAATATGCATGTGTGTGTGTGTGTGTGTGTGTGTGTGTGTGGGTATGCATTCTTTTACATACGCTTACACACATACTGGCGTGAACTTAAGAATGGACGGAGAAATGGATAAATAGGAAATAGAGAAGTGTGGAAAGATAGAACGGCAAATGGGTTAGTTGATAGATAGATAGAACTGATAGATAGGATGATATATAACTATGTGGAAGCAAATAGAGAATCTTTGAGAGAAAGAGAGGAAGAGAGGGAGGGAGGGAGAAAGAGAGAGGAAGAGAGGGGGGAAGGAGAGAGAGAGAGATAGACACAGAGAGAGGATAGTGAGAGTGAGAGAGAGAGAGAGAGAGAGTGGGAAACTCCCAGAGAGGGGAAACAGACCAAGCTCGATGATACAGCATAGTGATAAAAGAGAGAACCAGAGAGAGGGAGAGAGAGAGGAAGACCCGAGAAGATAGAGAGGGGTGACAAAGCACAACTGAGTTTAAAAAAGGGGGGAAAAGTGAAAAAAAGAGTCATAAAAAGCAGGAGAGGAGAGGGAGAGAGAGGGCGAGAGGCAGGCACCGCGGGGGAGGGAGAAGGACCGAGAGAGGCAGAGCGGAAGGCAGTCGTGGTCTGGACGCCGTAGGGAGAGGACGTGCTCGCGTGGCGTCCGGCGGTTTGTG
>NW_020869918.1:339577-342077 GCF_003789085.1 Penaeus vannamei | reverse complement strand
ATTTTAGGATGATTCATTTTGAATACGTATTTTTTTTAAGTAATGCGCATGACGATGCTCATTATCCCTTGGGCATGCAGAAACATTAGACTTCAGTTCTCATTGGTGATTTGTTGTTACAGCTGAAACCCCTAGGAAGTTAGTTTTCAATGAACTACTTGATTGTTTACAGATGTTTTGTCTCCAAACAGTTCTAGTCAAGAGCCGCTGCAGCAAGCCCTGGTTTTCTTTTGTTCGAGCGCATGTTTACTTCATCCTAGCAGCCTTGCCATCTTAAAGCGGCAGCATCTTCGCAGACTGTCCCCTCCCAAATGCATGTTTATGAAAATGAATAATCAAGCGAAAAACAAAAACAAAAACAAAACATCTGTTATATAAAAAAACACGCAAAGACATACACTTAGTGAAAACAACATACAAAAGACAAAGACACCATCAACATACAACAAAACCTGACACCTCAAATGAAGAAAAAGAAAAAAACTGACTGTCCTTTACTTCCCAACAGCTATCTCTTAAGTGGCAACATCTAGACGTATGTTTCCGCCCAAGCGCACGTTGCCTCCGCGGCGTCCCGTTGCGTTCTGGACCTCAATCGATTCCCAACGTATGCACCTCGGAAGTTGTTTTGGTTTGATTCGCTTTTGTTTTCATTTATCTATTTATTTGTAATCACTCTCACGGCGACCTTGTTTGTTCTCTCTCGTCACCGGCAGCATCCTCTCGCACTTTTTTGTTTGGGTGCGTGCGTGTGTGTGTGTGTGTGGGGGTCCGTGTGCATTTGGGTGTCTGAGTGAATGAATGAATGAATGGGTTGATGAGTGAGTGAGTGAGTTTACGAGTGCATGCTTGAATGAGTGCGTGCATGCGCGTACGTGAGAGTAAGTGCGTGATAGCGTGCTTGATGTGTGTGAATGCTTGTGAGGTAGTTAAGGAAGTTGAAGGATGTCTGGGCGCCAGGGGAACGAGTGTGTTTATGAGCGTTTTATTATCGTAGGTGTTAGCGAATGCAAATGAATGTACTTTTTTATACCACTCTAAATGCTAATAAGTGCTACCGGATGTATGGTTGTGCGTGCGTGCGTGCATGCGTTTGTATATGAGAGAGAGAGAGAGAGAGAGAGAGAGAGAAAGAGAGAAAGAGAGAAAGAGAGGAGAGAGGAGAGAGGAGAGAGGAAAGAGGAAAGAGGAAAGAGGAAAGAGGAAAGAGGAAAGAGAAAGAGAGAAAGAGAGAAAGAGAGAGAGAGAGAAAGAGAGAGAGACGTAATAACTTCGTATAGCATACATTATACGAAGTTATACGATGCTGTTAAGCTTAATAGACCACGTGTTCAAGTTTGCCCTGGTTTGTTTACCTCCGAGCAAGCAAGCGATGCCGCCGCCTCCTCTTCTGCCTTCTCTGGGTCTCTCGTTCTGTGCCCTCGTCTCTCTCACATACTCATCCACTCCTGCTTACGTACTTATTCACACGTTCGCTCACTCCGTAATAACTTCGTATAGCATACATTATACGAAGTTATACGAATGTACTTTTTTATACCACTCTAAATGCTAATAAGTGCTACCGGATGTATGGTTGTGCGTGCGTGCGTGCTTGCGTTTGTATATGAGAGAGAGAGAGAGAGAAAGAGAGAGAAAGTGAGAGAAAGAGAGAGAATATATATGACTGGGTGAATGAGTGAGTGAGCGAACGTGTGAATAAGTACGTAAGCAGGAGTGGATGAGTATGTGAGAGAGACGAGGGCACAGAACGAGAGACCCAGAGAAGGCAGAAGAGGAGGCGGCGGCATCGCTTGCTTGCTCGGAGGTAAACAAACCAGGGCAAACTTGAACACGTGGTCTATTAAGCTTAACAGCAGCATTATTCCCAGCGTGGAGCTTGCAGGAGCCAATGGCTGGGAGAAGAAAGGCGAAAGCATAAAAGGGATTCGTGTACCAACTCCTGAGGACTTTTGTTTGGACTGAAAAGCACTCGAAAGAGTTTGCCAGCACAACGCTTGCTGTTTTGTTTTACGTCATAGATGCTTTGTTTTTTTTAGTCTCGCTTGATTTTCTTTAGTTTATGTGGATGCATGGATGCGCTTCGCCCTTTTTGTTAATCAGTTCGTCCGTACTTGTATAAAAAGGTGTCCTTTATTGCGGTTTTGTATGGTGGAAGGAATCCGTTACTGCGTGTGGCCTTCATTAACTTGTGATTTTTGAGTGATTGAATCTCGGTTTGTTGGCCATTCCAACACCTGCCTTGAAAACGCAGAGGACCGGCACTTGCATGGAAGCACAAGGCACGGCTAGAATCTGCATTATTTGATTCATCGGGGAAAAGGGGGAAGGGGTTCAAAATGGCCGCCAGCCACTCGGGTGTCGAAGCCGATGGCTATGGAGGAAAAGGCGGATTTGGGTGTGTTTATATTTTTGCTTCTCTCTCTCTCTCTCTTCCTTCTCTCTCTCTCTCTCTCTCTCTCTCTCTCTCTCTATCTATCTATCTATCTATCTATCTATC
>NW_020869918.1:329793-337293 GCF_003789085.1 Penaeus vannamei | reverse complement strand
GTAGTTCTAGCCGGACAACTGATCCCATACTTCTGAAAAATATCTGTCAATCAGACATTCTTTTAGTGATGGAAGACACAGCCCAAGTTTGAAATCTACACTGTAACTCCTCGGGATCATCTAACTCTAATCCTAATCTCCATACATCTTTAATTTTTTTTTTTTACATACATAACAAAGGTCTCTTGAAGCCTAGGGGGATCAAACAATCTTGCTCTTAAACTGCTCTTTTCGTAAACATAATTTGAGAAAGTGGATACCTTCAAAAGAAAAAAAAAAAAAAAAAAAAAAAAAAAACAGTAGTATCAGTATACCGTTTCATATACCCAAAGCCTTAGTGGAGTTGTGAACAGATTCACTGGTTATATCAGATTTAACTGAAAAGCCAACATCGTTACCATTACATTTCACAAGAGTCATACCAGCTCCAGACAAGACCTTATAAGCTTCTCCAAGTTTATTATTGATATCCTCTACAGCATTAGCTCCTGACAACCAATCTACATAGAGATTCCCTTTAATTAATTAACAGGAGAATCTGAACATGAATTTAAATGTAACTTAAACACTCTCTCTTATATTTCCGCCGTGCAAGCAACCTCTCGTCTATCTCGATGATTACACCGGCGCCTCCTATTGGCTTCTGAATTTAAAGCCAATTCTCAGTCACTTCAGAGCAAGAGCTCCTCCAATCAACACTTATGGCGATTGAAAGATTAAGACAGGTGGTTATCGTCCTATGGTTCCAGAATATTTGGAACCAGTGGCTAACAAAAATTGAAATTTTTGAAGGAAGGTGCCGGGGTAATCACTGATCGAGTAGGCGGTGCTTAGTTTTTGCGATTTTTTTTCCACCGCCCGCAATACCACGTGTTGTTCTATATTTACACGGTAAATTACAGTATGGGCACTCTACATCGGTGGGCAATACACCGTGCTCTCTTCAAAAGGACTTTTCGTTTTCTTTGTGAAACTCCTTTATGAAATGGTAATAGTTCCAAGCACAACTATCGCAGTTCCTCTCCATTTTGCACTGTTTTTTTCGATATACACTTACCTAGTCATATAAGTAATTCAATCTCGAATAAGTAAGATCTTGCCACTTGTAGCTGTTGCACAAATCCTACGTTGGGGGGGCGGGGGTTGAGAAATAGTTCAAGTATTTACCCCCTGCAGGCCATCATTAAGAAATGCCGATCGTTTTGCGCATTGTTTACATTTATTGATATCGGTTGGCGATTTTTAAAATCTCATAACTTAATTATCAAGTTGCGGAGGTAATACCTTACGAGAAAAAGGTCTTATTTTCGTTCATTCTGTTCATTTAATGTAAAATTTCCTTCTAAAAGAAAGGCTGTGTGAACTAAGACTATTCATTATTTTTATCATCATAAACAGCAGTAGCGTTGTCATTATTAGTATTGTTGTTATTGCTATCACTATTATCATTATCATCATTGTCATCATTTTTATTATTATCATTGTTGTTGTTGCTATTATCATTGTCATCATCATTATCATTACCATTATTATCATTATCATCATTACCATTATTATTATCAATGTTAATATCATTATTATTATCATCACTATCATTATCTTTATTATTATCATCATAATCATTAATATTATTATTACTATTGCTATTACAAATACAAATACTACTACAGTTGCCACAACAACTATCACTGTTATTATCACTGTTATTATTATTAACACTGTTATTATTATCACTATTATCAGTGTCACTATTGTTAATGCTGTTACTAATGTTATTACTACTACTTTATCACCATCTTCATCATCCTCATTATAACCATCAACATCAGCATCTTCATTATCATCATTTTTATCCTTATCCTCATCATCACATCATCATCGTTGGCATTGTTATAATATGTGTTATTATCCTTATCATCATTATTACCATTATTAATATTGTTATTATTAGTATTAGTATCATTGATATTATTCTTATCCGTATTCGTTTTCTTTGTCTTATTTTCCTTCTTATTCTTATCTTTATTATTATTACTATTATTATCATTATCATCATGATTATTATGATTATGATTATTACTATCATTGTTATCATTACTATTATCATTTTCATTATCATTGCTATTATTACTATTGTTATTATTGTCATTATTGTTATTATCATCATCATAGTTTCCAGCAGCAGCAATATTATTGTTATTATGGGTATGTTCATTATTAGCAATATCATCATTAATTTATTTATTATTATCAGTAGAAGTAATAACATTATTGCCATTGTTATTATCATGATCATTATTATGATTATCAGAAGCAGAACCAGTAGTTGCAAAATTGTCATCATGATTCCGTCTTATCTTTATCACTGTTATCATTACATTACTCTTGTCTATGATTTTAACTTGTTGAATTCCATTTCTTTACCATGTTCGTAATTCAGAAAAGTCTTGTATAAGTGATACATTCTTTATGTTTTATGTTTTATTTCATTTATATCTAATGATAAAACTATTCGTTTTATAATTATTCTGAAGACCAATAATTAACAACGATACAAAAATCTTAAAGATTCTCAATTACATTTAAATGAACATACATCAAAGCCTATTTTCCACAACTCACTGCAGATAGTTATTTTTATTCCAGTGCTATAAAACTGATTGGTAAAGCTAGCCTTGGCTCAAAGTGCGATCAAAAGTAACGCCAAGACTCAGCAGCGCCATTAATGAACATCCAGAAAACCGTCTTTAGAACGCGGTCTCTTTAATCCACTGGAGATAGAACCGCTGTCGGACGTTGACGTAGAGCCCGGCGAAGTCCCGAAGGCCGCAGTCGTAGCCCTTGGAGATGACTCCCGCCAGAGTGTATCGCTTGCATTCGTGGTGCACGGCCGGGCCGCCAGAGTCGCCCTGGGGATGTGAGGGAGACAGATTGAGTCAAGTGGCCAGCCTTATTTTTTCTCCCTATCATAAGGAAATTATCTGCCTTTATTATTCTCGATTCAAAACAAATGAAATCAAACAAGCAGACGGTCTAGCTTGGCGTTTGCCTAACATATATATTGCAAAGCAAAGATAGTATTTTAAGTATGTTAAAACAGATGTTATCTGTGTCAAAAATTTGAAAGAATTACTCGTATTCGAGGTAAGAGAAAATAAATAGGAAGAAATGAAAATAACCAATAAAAGAAAATAATGATAATAGGCCTATTGCAATTATACCTGACAAGCGTCTTTGCCTCCTGTAGTAGTGCCAGCACACATGGTCTCTCCGGCGATCCCAGAAGGCCAAACTCTATTGAAGAATACCAGTTCCTTGTACTGCACATGGCACCTGGACGAGGGGAACACTTTCAGCTCAACTTCCTGCAGAGTCGAACTCCTGCGGCCACCTGCAACACGTGTCACAGGGGGAATCTGTTATAAAGGGCTCTAGGTCTTGTGTTTTAGCCTTCCTGTATGAAATCGTTACGCGTAGGCAGGAAGAGGCGAAGAATACTGCATATTGTTTATATACATATACATACATACATATATATACAGATATAGATATGTGTATATACAAATATATGTATTCACACACACACACGTTTGTATCTATATAGATAGATGTGTGTACACACACACACACACACATATATATATATATATATATATATATATATATATATATATATATATATATGTGTGTGTGTGTGTGTGTGTGTGTGTGTGTGTGTGTGTGTGTGTGTGTGTGTGTGTGTGTGTGTGTAAATATACATATATATACATACATAATATATGAATATATACACACACACACACACACACACACACACACACACACACACACACACACACATATATATATATATATATATATATATATATGAACTAGAAGTGCAGAAAGGCACTGACCTGACTGGGTCCTTCCCCAGCCGGTGACGGTGACTCCGCTGTTCACGAGGCGCGACGGGTTCCTCTGGTTCCACGGCAGGCACACGGGCCGGATGAAATCCTGTCGGGGACATGAATCAGAATATGCTTCCTCAGTCCCCTGTACGTACTTTAATCTTTAATCCACTTATTTAATACGTCCTGCAGCAACAGTGAACTCGTTCATAACCCTGATTATAACAACAAGGACCATATCAGTACCACTTGATACCATTACCTTTATCTGCACCTTCCTGTCGAGCTTGATGAGCGCGAGGTCGTGGTAGGCTTGTTCAGGGACGTAGTGAGGGTAGACGACCGTCTGGCTGATAGCGTAGTCCTCGTGAGTCGTCTCGCTCGGGTCGTCGTAGTCGTGTTCTCCGAGTCGTACGACGTCTGGATTTCTGAGAATGATATTGATGATGATAGCATGATCATGATGATGATATTGATGATAATGATGATCTCTGATGATGATGATGATATGATGATAATGATGATGTGATCATGATGATATTGATGATAATGATGATCATGATGATGATAATGATAATGATGAATGATGATCATGATAATGATGATCATGAATGATGATGATGATATGATGATGATGATATGATGATGATCATGATGATGATATATGATCATGATATTGATGATAATGATCATGATGATGATATTGATGATCATGATGATGATATTGATGATAATGATGATCATGATGATGATATTGATGATAATGATCTGATGATAATGATGATCATGATGATGAATGATGATCATGATATGATCATGATGATGATATGATGATGATCATGATAATGATCCTGATGATGATCATGATGATGATATGATGATATGATGATTGATGATCATGATGATGATGATATGATCATGATGATGATGATAATGATGATCATGATGATGATGATAATGATCGATGATCATGATGATGATATGATGATAATGATATGATGATGATGATCTGATGATCATGATGATGATCATGATAATGATGATCTGATGATAATGATGATCTGATAATGATGATCATGATGATGATATTGATGATAATGATGATCATTGATGATAATGATCATGATGATGATATTGATGATGATGATCATGATGATATGATGATGTGATGGATGATCATGATGATCATGATAATGATGATCATAATGATGATCATGATGATGATAATGATGATCCATCATGATGATCTGATGATCGATCCATGATGATGATGATGATAATGATGATCATGATGATGTGATGATCATGATCATGATAATGATGATCATGATAATGATGATGATAATGATGATGATGATGATGATGATGATATTGATGATAATGATCATGATGATGATATGATGATGATGATATGATGATGATCATGATGATCAATGATAATGATGATGATGATGATAATGATGATCATGATGATGATGATGATAATGATGATCATGATGATGATGATGATAATGATGATCATGATGATGATGATAATGATCATGATGATAATTGATGATAATGATCATGATGATGATATTGATGATAATGATGATCATGATGATGATATTAATGATAATGATGATCATGATTGATGATATTGATGATGATCATGATGATGATGATAATGATGAATGATCATGATGATCATGATGATATTAATGATAATGATCATGATGATGATGATAATGATGATCATGATGATGATAATGATAATGATGATCATGATGATGATAATGATGATCATGATGATCATGATGATATTGATGATAATGATGATCATGATAATGATGAATGATGATGATGATAATGATGATGATGATCATGATGATGATATTAATGATAATGTGATGATATGATGATAATGATGATGATGATATTGATGATAATGATGATCATGATGATGATATTAATGATAATGATGATCATGATTGATAATGATGTTAGTAATGATGATAGCAATGATGATAATGAAGTAGTAATGATAATAATAATAAAGATTAGCAGTAATGATGATGAGGATGTTGATAATAAGAATAATTAGAATTAGATTTGTAATGATAATAATGATGATCATGATAATGATGATAATAATAATGAATGATAATGACACTAACAGAAATAAAAATAATAATATTAATAATGATAAAGATAATAATAATAATAGTATTGAGTAAGAAATAAGGACAATTTTAACAATAATGATGATATATAAGAATAAAGATAACAAGAATAGTGACAGCAATGAATATGATGATAATGGTAATAATAGTGATAATGATAATGATAGTAATCATGTCACAAGTGGTAGTGGTGGTAGTTGAAGAATTGGGGATAATAATAATGATTATGATAATGATGATAATGGTAGTAATAGTAATAACAATAATTATAATATAATTTTCATTAATACCATTACTATAATCATCATTATTGTTATCATTAACATTATCATTACATTTATTTTTTATTATCATCATCCTTATCATTATTAATACGATTATGATAATCATTTTGTATATAAATATTGGTTTAATCACACTGTTATTAAAATTATAATTGTCAATGATAATAAAAATAATGATAATAATCATTACTATTATCAGTACTATTATCATCATTATCCTCATCAGCATATCAGTATTATCATTATTATTATCATCATTCTTTTCATCACCATCAGCATCATCACATAATGATCATCATCAATGTCATTCTTATCATTATGGTTATGCTTTCTTATCACTATTACCATCAATATCATCAGCATAATAATAACAAAAAAATATCGAGCTTGACACTGACCGGGAATTTCCCTATCGCCGGAACCTCGTTATACGGACAGCTTTTAATTTTTTCTGGTCGCTGATCTTACCTGGAATCGAAGCAGTGGGCAGCAGTGAGGACCCATTGGTCGTTGATGAGGGAGCCTGCACAGAGCCAGTCTGGGGTGTTGGTGCTGTCCTTTTCACCGAGGAGAGCCTGTCGAAGATGTGAATCATTATACTTCAAACATACACACGTAGATGCGTGCATATATGCACATGCACACTAGCAGACACACACATACACAAAAAATAGATAACTAAACACAAACACACAAATCTTTCCATCCATACACACGAATAATCAAAACAATCATATGTTCGTGTTCTAAACCGGCGCTTTGAATCAGTTTGAATCAGCGCTTTCTTTTCACAGTGAACATCAAAGTCAGCTCACCATCCACGGCCAGGCGCTGACCCTGGACGTAATGCCGCCCAACACGAGTCCTGCGAATACCGAGGCTCCGATACCGATACTTTGGCCAGCGAGACTCCTACGACGGCGGCGGGACGGGAGGCCGCCGGGGTGCGGTATGGTCCTCGTGGCTTGAAGTCCACACTCTGGGAATAAGGGGTGCAGTTAGAGGATTCAGCTCGACCTGTAGTTCAATAAGGGAGTTTGGTCGAGGGGCGGTGGGTGTTAGGGGGGGGGGGAGGTTGTTGGTGTTTTGGGAATAATCAGTTAGATGGGAAGAGTCTAGTTCGTCTAGTTCTCTCTCCCTCCCTCTCCCTTTCTCTCTCTCTCT
>NW_020869918.1:307293-319793 GCF_003789085.1 Penaeus vannamei | reverse complement strand
CCTCTCCGTATATCAATCTGCCTATCTGTCAGTCAGTCTGTCTTGTATAGATGTTTTTACAATGTTCAAAGATTTACATTTGATACCGTCATTGCACTCAAAAAAGGTAGTAAGCTGAGTGACAGTATTATCATGGTGATATGATAACATGAATGAAAAAGGTGATGGTTGTGATGATAACAATAATACTGCCATCACTAATACTAATATATACATCTATATTCAACCCACGCATTATTTCTTCTTAGCCAGATCTCTCCATCTCTACCTTAGTTATCCTGCCTTTCTCTTGTCCAGCGCTTCCACCTTCACACGCCCGCGACACATTACGTACCCCCCCCCCCTTGGTGTTTAGTCTTGACTCCTGTGTGTTCTTAAAGATGTATATATCATGTATTGATCTAGCATACCTTCACGAACACTCTTTACCATCCAGTACACTTCTCTTTTGTATTTTATTTTACCACTCTATTTACGCCCTACATTGTTTTTAATGATAAAATACAAATCCGAGTATATGCATTCCATGTGGGCTAAATTGCAAGAATTTAGTCTTGTCCTTACTATTTTCATTTATCCGATTTGGTTCTGTCCATATCCGTATATTTAGTGTCTCAGCTCACGGCTCGATTTTTTTGTTCCCAAAATTTATCGTTCCAAAGCGGCTCCTTGCTATTTCCTGTTTATTCCCATGCTTTCTTTCATTATGGTTTTAACGTTACCCAAAACCCTTCCTTCTTTCCATTATTTTGCGTGGCCCTTGTCCCAGGCATGCGTCCAAAATTTCCATTTCATTTACCAACATTCTGCTCCATATTTCACGGTGACAGACAGTAACATTCCATTGCTATTTAATTACCGCTCTCCAATGGCCTCCTCATATCACCAGGTCTTGTTCTTTTATAGGGACCCGAACTCCTCTAATTCTTCTCACATAGAACTTTTATTTTCATCTACAAGTTTTACAAAATATCCTTTCCATATTTGATTATATCTGGCTCATAGCACTTAGGAATATATCTACTGCTGTATCCTGTCCCATTATCCCATTACTTGCACATTATGATTTCATCCCAAAATCCCATTATTTTCCTCTTACTACATCCTCTTCCCATTTCTTGGTAATACTAGCGTTATTTTGCCATTATTCCTGTACACCGCTCTCATCAGAAATTGCTCCCGTCATTTCCCTTTGGCCTTGATCTACGCGCTTCCTACGTCTCCTTCCTAAAGCTTAGCATATATCCAAGTGCATTCCCTACGAGATCAATCAGAAAACTGCTTCGTCCGTTTTTCTTAACACTTTGCATTTACCTTGCACCCAAATACTTCGTTCTTATGGTTTTCTTTCGTATGATCCTTGTTATTCAATGGATAAGCAAGATTCCAAATGAAATAGTAGGACAGTTTGTCTTTATAACAGTTCACAAGTGGAACATCAATTCCGCTTAGGTCAGATGAAAGGATACTTTAGTTGCCAAGTTAACGTGACTCAAGGTCAAAGTAAAATGAAATTACTAGTGAAATTACTAGGTGTACAGAGAGCCGAGTGGCAGGTCATGTTGTTCATGTTGTATTATAGACGGTGCTTTTGTTCTGGGCTCGCATAACATAGTGAGAATGAACAAAGCACGGCAATGCAAATGCTCGCTCACACACAGGGGGCTATCACTCTTATAAATCTACTACTGTGTCTATATAAACCATTCTATCAATTCAAACACATGTCTACTTCACATTACTTCAGCCCTTCAGATAATAGTTTGAGAATTTGATTTTCCGGTCATTATCGTTCCTTAGCCATAGCTAGCACATTTTCCATAAATATACAGAATACTCTTACCTTGACCCTCATTTACATACATACAATGATCGTGTGTTAGGAGAGGAGTTAAGCTTCAGTCTCTATTTTATATGAATATCAATGATATTATGTATAGATAATGTGATTATATACATTTTTATTTTTATGTAATTTATATCAGGGAAGTATTTGGTTTAAACAAAGATATATTTCAGATGAAGAAGTTTTATACATAT
Source organism: Penaeus vannamei (assembly GCF_003789085.1). NCBI lineage: Eukaryota > Metazoa > Arthropoda > Malacostraca > Decapoda > Penaeidae > Penaeus > Penaeus vannamei. Next base: position 317,753 of record NW_020869918.1, on the reverse strand, counting down.
TATACATATGATGCCTGTGATATGAGCGCCTCTGGTGGCCGACTACATAGAACTTAACAACAATAAACCCGGCAGAGAGATGCGACTTTTATTTAATTCTCATGCCTGACTGCTTATCCATTACCGTGACTTCCACGGACATCCCAACACCGTGTTTCGCGCATGAAAAATGTTAACTGATAAAAAAAAAAAAAAATAATCGGAATTAGTTAAAATAAACAAGAAAGTATAGCAGTAACTCACCTGCTCTCCGCCAATCAGCTACCAGCATTGCTCTGGCTTCCTCTCCTACAAAACCTTCCCACAATAAAACAGACCAGATATAAATAATATCTACCTTCGACTGTAGCTAAAGAAAGAGGCAGTCAATGATTAATGCCTTGAGTTCCTCATCTCCTATATCGAAAAAAGAGCAGAAAGAAATATATAATTATAACGACACTACCAATTATGAAAAAAACATAGTAACATACAATAATAACAATAAAAAATAGTACCAATTTGTAGGTCCCGAGCAAACCATCCACTACAAGTGATACTCGAGAGGATACCTGAACAACAGCACGACCATCAAGTACTTCCCCAACATCATTAAGGTTGTCCCTCCCATCATCATTAATTCTACGACGACCCTTCGATTCCTGAAGGACGAACACGAAGTCATATTGAGGTTTTCGTCATCGCCAATTCCCAGACGCAGAGGTATGGTTTCTGGAGCCTCACCTGATGAACTTTTATTTATTTTTTTTTTTTTTTACTGATTATTGTTTCATGCAACACATTGACATGTACCTTTTATTCTCCTTCATTTTCTTATTCTTTCCCCTTCATTCCCTAGTTTGCCCAGTTCTTATTTCTTCAAAAGCAGCAAAACCATTTCCCATTTTCTTTGTTTTGGTAGGACCGCTGAATTTTTCTTTTCTTCAATACATCTATTAAGAGGTGAATTTTCCAGTTCCTGTTTTCTCATAATGTGTTTAAGAAATTGACTTCATTTTGTAAGGTCGCGTTTATTACTCTTCTTCATTTGTAGAATGTTTTACCCACATTTTTTTTCTTTAAATTCGAACAGCTTTAAAAAGTCATTGTTCATCATTCACTGTCCATTGTTATTATCTGATTACTCAGTTTATATCCCTGTTTCAGAGATCTTTTGCTGTTCCAACTCATTCCCCGATTCATAAGCTGCACTTTCTACCTTCAAGTTAGTCATAGTGCAAACTGAAATGATATGATTATATAACATATAACCATAAATCAATTAGAAATTAAAGCAGACTTTGCATTACTAATTAGAAAGAACGCTGCTGGCAGATTTCTTTCATCACTCTCTCTTGCTATTCGCTGCTGTCTGTAATGTTCTCTTTGTAACAGTGAGACCATCTTAACCAACAAGTTGTATTGGTGTCTGGTACACTGGATTAAATCATGGGTGGTTAATGGAACATGTTTCTGCTTATGAGTCTTACTTGGGGGAAACGTTATATTAAACAAGAAATTAATCGCAAATTATACAGATCACACATACTTTATGCATACACTTGAGCATTTTAATTCATATGAATATATGTAAATAGTTTTCAGTCTGTGTTTACATGAAGGCAGATTTTAATAGTTTTAGCTAATTAGTACACTAATGTGTGCAGAGGAATACTTTATATGTTAACGAGGCAGATAATTAAAATTAATCAATTGATCAATTTCGGAATGATTTTCAGCTCCAGTTACTTCTCTCCACATATCATCACTGTGTTTACTCGTTTTGACTCGAACCTTTTGTTTTATATTTCCGTTGTGGTCTTACTGAAAAGACATTTTGAATTTTCTATATGCATTGCAGACTTTTGCATCCTTACCTCTCCAATCCTTATGGCTTCTTGGCTTTGGTATCCAACGCTGACTCTCGCTTGACTGCTTTTTGTTGTTGGATTTCCACCGAACTACGTATCCTGGAGTTATTCCCGATGTCTTAAAACTCCAGACTAGATTTTTGTTATACTTCAGTCGGGACTTCAGTTAGGGCAGTGACTCGAAAATTCTTACTCTTATATCATCAGCTTTTTTTATTTTATTTTATTTTATTACCTTGCTGTGTTTGGTTATTTACCTTTCCCCCTGTTACCCCCACCCTACGCCCTTTTTCTGTTGCCTCATTTTCTGACTCCGGCTTCCGGTCTTGCTGACTTTTACTTCTCTACTTCACATGCTACATTCTCTTTCCTTAGTTTTGGTTTTCCATTTTTTCTTCATTTTTCTCTTTGTGTGTGTGTGTGTGTGTGTTGTGTATGTGTGTGCGTTTTTTTTTTATCTGTGCCTCACTCTGCCTGTCTGTCCGTCCCTCCGTCTGCCTCTGCCAGTCAGTCAATCTGTTTTCGCCTCTCTCCTTCTCCTCTCTCTCTCTCTGCTTCTCCCTTTCTCTCTCTCTCTCTCTCTCCCTCTCTCTTTCTCTCTGCTTCTCCCTCTCTCCTCTCTCTCCCTCTCTCTCTCTCTCTGCTTCTCCCTCTCTCTCTCTCTCTCTCTCTCTCTCTCTCTCTGCTCTCCCTTCCCCTCTTCTCTCTCACACACACACAGTTCCCTCCTTTCCTTTGATTATCTCGCTCAAGTTTCATCTCCCAGCCCTCCCGCCGCAACCTTTTTTCCTCGCTTTCACTCACCAGCCAAGACTTTCTTATTCCCGAAACTATCCGCTCTGGACTCATTCCTTTGCATGGACTTCCGGGCGGGACTTCAATCTTGCAGTTGCTTCACCTGATTTTTCGCCACAATGGTTGCTTCTTCAGCAGAGTCTCGTGCATTCTTTCGTTGTTTTTTTCAGTTTGCGTTTAAGATTGGTTTACCGGTATATACATGTGTATATATATATGTATGTATACATATAGATGTATATATAAATACAGACACACACACACACACACACACACACACACAATATATATATTATATATATATATATATATATAAATACACACATATATAATGAGATATATGTATCTATATATCTATATCTATATATACATATATTATATTATATATATATACATATAATATACATATATATATATTATAATATATATATATATATATATATATATATATATATATATATATATACATACTGCATATGTAGGTATATATATTTATATATATCTGATATATATATATATATATATATATATATATATATTACATATATTATCATATACATCATACATAATACATATATATGTGTGTGTGTATGTGTTGTGTGTGTATGTATATATATGTTGCATTTTTAAACTTACACCTGATTTGTTCTCATTTCCTGGACGACCACCTGATAAGTCGTCGCGATTCTCTTCACTCGCAGCCAATGGAAAAGTGCCAGCTATTAGAGGAAAAGATGATGGGAAAAGTTTATATCCCAGATCATCCATGTCAAGAAAAATGAAACGATACGACTTGGAAGGAAAGCTTCAACTTTCCCCTCGTGCGTGGCCTTTCGTTTCGACGTGAGCCACAGTGTGTCTCTCTTCGTTATATATATATATATATATATATATAATATATATATATATATATATATATATATATATTTTTTTTTTTTTTTTTTTTTTTTTTTTTTTTCTTAATTTAGACATGTTACTCCTTGTCGATATCTTGACTGGGAGTAACATGTTTCCTTTTTTAAATTAATTTCTTGTTTTCAATTATTTTTTCTGTAGCTGTTACGTAAACGTGGTAATTAAGCTTATTTTTAAATTGATGTCTTTAGTTTCTTAAAAAAAAAAAAGATAAACAGGAGAGAAGAATTAGCAGCTTGTTAATTACTACAAATCTCTCTTGCTGTACCGTAAAATTACTCATTTGTCGTCTGTTAATGAGGTTCATGTTGGTGACAGTTTATTTATAAGGAAACACTAATTACAGCCACATCATACTCAATACCATTTCTGATGACAGTACTTGGTAATAAATACACATTATATAGAGAATAGAACATTCATAAAATAACTGTCGTATCATAATAAATCAATTATTTTCTTATTGAGATAATTCTAGCACAGAATTAATTATCATGACCTACATACCCAATGCCGCTCAAACGATGATACAAAAGATCGGAGGAACGGCAGATACGATGCCACTTAAACGCGTAAGCCAATAGGCATCAACTTCAAAGCACACAGGTCTTTTCTACGAGTTACCCATAATAGGCCCTTTTAAGCTCCATTAAACTGCGCTAACTGCCAGTACAAGCCATTCCGCGCAAGCCTAGACCGTTGGCCAAACATTACTCATTCAGGCTAATTAATGTCTTGTAATCTCTTGCTACTACTTGTTCTGATCCTTCCAGCAACTTCCGAGCATCAAAAGAGGCATCCTCATAAATAATGGATGAAAGATTGGATTCTGGAAGGAGGTTCACTCTCTCCCATCCTTCTCTGGTTGAGGAACCATGTCTGGAGCAGCCGGACTTGTTTAACACTGCACGGACGATTCAGGACAGTTTCTCACTCCTTCCCTCCCTCCCCTTCCGAGTACAGTTATATGCATTCGCTTCTGTATTGTTTTTCATCTGGCGGCTGTTAACGCTAGGATGACAGCGTCTGCAACACCGTACGCACACTCAGATTGGATCCGCGCAGGCCAGGGTTTGCGTGTGCATTTTCAGGAATTCACTGAATTAACGCAGGTCTAGCGTGGGGCTTGCGAAGTGGGATCACATACTCAAAAAACTGCATTAGTTTGTACAAGCAGCTTGCGTAGTTCAACTGCGCATTTATGAGATCCTTTAAAGAATGATTCACACGGTTGAATCAGTTGCATAGGGTTGTATGTAATTTTTCCATCAAAGATTTTCTTGCAATGTAAGGAGTGTGGCAAGCCTATCGAACATGTACTTTACCTTAAAGTTATTTTTTTTCTCTAATTCAACTTTTTGTTGTTTTCCTTGATATGACACTGTCCTGGTTGTGTTTGTGAAGCTCTTCTTTTGCGAGGCTCTTCCTATTTGTCTATTAGCCTCTGTGAGTCTATTTTCTCGCGTCGAACATTAGAGTATGGCATGTTTCTTCCCGTTTTTTTTCAGGGAGAGGATTTCAGCACTCCATTTTCTGTTGGGAGCTTCGTACCGCTTTATACAATCTCCACAATCTCTAAGAAAGGGAGAGTACTCGTCGCTAGGACCGTTTGCTCGAGTCTCCATTCCTGTCATGGCCTTTCCTGGCAGGTTTTGTGTCCTAGCATTCAGCCGAGGTCAAAATCATACAGGCAAAAGCGCTTCGGGTGCCAACAATATATAAAATTCTCTGGGACACTTCTCCGTAAACCACTTCTTTCCACACAACAGCGGTAAACAGTTTTTTTTCCGCAGCTGTGGCCACAAAAGTCCTTACGTAACAACTGCGCGTGAATTTCCAGTAGTTGTGTCTACTCTGGTTTTATTTTCCAACCGGCTGGCGGAAACGCGACCTGGATTAAGGAAAGGACTGCAATGATTTGCTATATTTATTGTGAAGCTTTTTATTTCAGTTTGTGGGATTATTGTTTATTTAGTCAGAATGTCTTTTTCCCAATCGATGTGGTGTATCATTTCTTTCTCTTTCTCTGTCTGTCTGTCTGTCTGTCTGTCTGTCTGTCTGTCTGTCTGTCTGTCTGTCTCTCTCTGTCTGTCTGTTCTGTCTGTCTTCTCTCTCCTCTCTATCTCTCTCTCTCCCTGTCTATGTCTCTTTCTGTCTGTCTATTTGTCTTTCTCTTTCTCTCTCTCTCTGTCTTCATCTCTTTCTTTGTTTGAAGGTACATCACCACCACCATAACCATAACCATCACCACCATCCTCCCCCGAACGCCATCACCGCCGTCACCATTACCACCACCACCACCACCACCACCACCATCACATCACCCCATCACCACCACCATCAAGATCACCCCCATCACCATCACCCCCATCACCACCACCATCAAGATCACCCCCATCACCACCACCATCACCATCACCATCAACCATCACCATCACAATCACCCCATCACCACCACCATCACCATCACCCCATCACCACCACCATCACCACACCACACCATCACCATCACCCCCATCCATCCTCCCCCGAAAGCCCCTCTTAATGAACCCTCACAATCATTACCTGAGCGTCACAGTTACGCTTCATTATCAGCAAAACATTACCATAATTGCCAGACCCTTATCTCTCCCCCCTACTTCCCTTTGTGGACTCCTCCTGCATTATCTCTTATCACTATGATCATCACCCTCATCTATGCCCATCCTCCAAGCCAGGCGGGAATGAGGAGGATGGAAATCAATCCTAATGTTGAAGAAGAAAAAAAAGTTTTAGGCTCGTCGGCGCTGGATGAAGAGGGGTGGGGGTGGGGGGGGGTTGCAAGGGTGGAGGGAAGGGAAGGGATGGGGTGGATAGGGGGGTAGCGGTAGGGGGTGATGGCGTAGGCGGTTCAGAGCCTTTGAAATCGTGAATATATGAGAGAGAGAGATGATGAGAGAGAGAGGAGAGAGAGAGAGAGAGAGAGAGAGAGAGAGAGAGAGAGAGAGAGAGAGAGAGAGAGAGAGATTCTTTTTGTGTATGTCAAACAAATGTCAAAATAACCATGAAGGAAATGAACGTTTTGGCGAAGACATCTCGCAAGATTCACAACGGAACTTTTAGAACATAAATCCATCTACCTGTCTACCAATCTCTCTACACTTATAACACCAAAATAACTAAAAGTAGAACAAACAGAATTTCATAGAGCGATGCAATTTTATTCAGTACTGACTTCCTGTTGATGCTGATATATGCAAATGATGTTTTTCTAATCAGTTTACACAAATCTCTTGGACTCCACGGGCAAAAAAACAAAAAAAGGTTTTAGTATTATGGAGAGCAATGCACTGGATATCACAGATCATTTACATTTCACGGTCAGCCGGTCACTTTCGAGCAGACTGTGTGTTTGGTATTCGAAAAATGAGAGAGTGAAAGAAGTCGGTCGGAATTTTCATGTTATTTGCTTGTTGTTCCCTCGCTGAACTTTGCTGTTGTGATTTTGTTCATCTGTGACGTGAAAGTTAGTGAGGCTTGTGTTTGCTGGCTGCGGTATGAAGAAAGTTGGATGGATTTTTTTATGTGTATTTTGTCTTTCGTGTAATTTCATGGATTGGCTGATTGGTTTATGATTTTTTTTTTTTTTTTTTTTTTTATAAACGATGGTTCGATTTTTTTTTTATCGATTTGATTGTATTCTATCTATCTCTTCTCCTTCACTTTCGGTTATGTCTATTTCGAAAAAAGGAAAAAAAAATCCCAATATTGTTAATAAAAAGATTCGAGTTTACTCCTTATCAAAATGTTCACTGAAATGTCAATTCTTACTATCCTGTGTTCGACGCGTTATGATAATATTTTCCCGTTCAGTTTCAATGTGTTTTGTCCATTGTTCAATCGACGGGTTTTTGAACAATAGGGGATGAATGTTTGTGAATGGATTTTGCATGTTTTGGTTCTGTTGATTATGTAATAGATCAAAGACCAACAATGGCTACACGTAGATGTATAGTGGTTGAATGAATGATGCCTTTGTGTAAAATGGATAGGTGGAAAGTATTAGTTTTCATGTTCAAACGCATTATGGCGAGGGGGCAAATCTATATTTATTTATGAGTCAGTGCCTAAAATGAAACTATGTAAAATGATGAAAATAATCCATTCGTGCATCGATATACTGACACGCTGTTTGTCACTCTCTGCCCTGCTCTCTCCACTCTTCATTTCCTCTTTTGTCTGTCTCTTTCATTCTCTCCCTCTCTCTTCTCTCTTCTCTCTCTCTCTCTCTTCTCTCTCTCTCTCTCTCTCTCTCTCTCTCTCTCTCTCTCTCTCTCTCTCTCTCTCTCTTTCTCTCTGTCTCTCTCTCTCCTCTCTCTAGAATAGACACACGAACACACACAGACACACGCACATGTATATATATTTCTCTCTCTGTGTCTTTTTCTCTCTTTTCCTTTCTCTCCCTTTCTATGTATATATATATATATATATATATATATATATATATATATATATATATATATATATATATATATATATATATTTCTCTCTCCCTGTCGTATATCTAACATGTAAGATTCACAACACTCTTACCTACATGTACTTCGCAAACTATTTCATCAGTGTACACATTCATAAAACCAACATGACTGTAAACACAAGGAAAAGAAAAAAAAAAAAAAACACTCGCACCCCGTTTTCTATTGCACTTCAACGATCGCCATGAAGATTCCGACGCTGTGCTTATTCATTTTCATTCGCTCGGCGGTTCTGCTCATGTCACATTTTTGCTCAAGATCTCGTAGCGGACTCATCTCAGACCAAAGAGGATATGCCTTTGAAGTCTTCATTTAACTTCAACTTTGTGGAGATTCGCTGCGGAAATTAATATCACACAGACGAACACGTGTGTATAAAAAGGAAACAAAAAAGATGTAGAGGCGGATAGATAGATAGGAAGAGAGAGTGAGAGAGGAAGAGGTGGAGGTGGGTGGAGGTGGTGGTGGAGGTGGAGGTGGTGGTGGTGGTGGGTGGAGGTGGAGGGGAGGAGATGAGGAGGAGGAGGAGGTGGAGAGGAGGAGGAGGAGAGAGGTAGTGGTGGTAGAGGAGGTGAGGAGGAGGAGGAGAGCGGGTGGAGGAGGGAGGTGGAGAGGTGGAGGTGGAGGTGGAGGTGGAGGGAGGAGGAGGGAGGGGAGGAGGAGGAGGAGGAGGAGGAGGAGGAGGAGGAGGAGGTGGTGGTGGAGGTTGGGAGGAGATGAAGAAGGAGAAGGAGGAGAAGGAGGAGGAGTGGAGAAGAGAAGGGAGAGGAGAAGGAGAGGAGGAGAAGGAAGGGGAGAAGGAGGAGGAGGAGGAAGAGGTAGTGGTGGTAGGGAGGAGGAAGGAGATGAAGGTGGAGGTAGAGGTGGAGGTATAGGTAGACGTGGAGGAGGAGGAAGGGAAGAAAGAAGTGAAGAGGAAGAAGACGAAGAAGAAGAGAAAAAGAAGAAGGAGAGGAGGTGAGGTGCAGGTGTAGGTGGAGATGGAAAAAGAGGAGGAAAGGAAGAGGGAGGAGAAGGAGATAGATAGATAGATAGATAGAGAGCGAGAGCGAGAAAGAGAGAGACTAAGACAGGCAGCGAAAACGACAGCAAAATAAATAGATAGAAATTAAGAGGGAGTAAAAACAACAACAACAACAAACACCCATGAAAAAAACAAATACAAAACAATAATTTCAATCCAATAATAATAAAAAAAAACGAAAAAAGAAAAGAAAAAAAAACGAAGAAAAAGCGAAAAAAAGACACCAGAGTCCCAAATAAACTCATTTATTCGCCATAACTCTTCCTCCGTCGGGATGGTCGTAATCAAATCCCGAGAATCCCGCGGGAGAGGAATCCCCACAACGAAATAAAAGCGAAATGCACGCGATAGCCGGCCCTCCGCTCTCTCCCCCTCCCCCTCCCTCCCCACCCTCGCTATCGTAGCCCCTACACATATATATATATATATATATATATATATATATATATATATATATATATATATATATTATATATATGTATATATATATATATATAATATATATATATATATATATATATATATATATATATATATATATATATATATAATATAGTCTCCACTTTTAAGAAAATCCTAAAAAAATATTCATAGCAACAACAAAAAAGTCTTTGCGGTTTCACTTGCTAGACTCGCACAACGCTCCACCACCTTGAGGACCAGCTGTCTGCCTCCACATGATCGCTTCCATTTTCGACAACCTTCAGCCACCCTCGGACGCAGCCTACTCGACGATTCGCAACACCTCTTCCCGGACCTCACTGCAGGCCGGGAGGAGTTTTTCCTCAGGCTGTGGCAGGTCACGAGACTTAGAGGCATATATATTACTTTTGACATAGCTTCGTAGAAAAGAGTCACAAGGTGTGAGGTCAGAGGAGCGCGGGCCATCGGCGGACCCCTTCGACCGATCTGTCAGTCAGGAAACTTGGTGTTCAGGAAATCCGTCACTAACATGGCAAAGCGGGGTGTTGCTCCGTCTTGTTGGATAAAGGCATTAGCAAGGTCACTCCTCGCCTGGAGTTGTGGTAATTTTCCCCCTCTAATGGTGGTTTCGTTACCGGTTGCATCGCAGGAAAAGAATATCCAGTCAACCCAGTACAAAACATGGCACACCAGTCAATTCGGTCTCATTCATACGCGAGAATTTCTGCTGGGTTTGATTTCCCCCTGAGTGTCCGGCCAGAGGGATGAAGGATGGACTCTTCGCTGAACCATAAGCTCTCCACGGGCTGAGGGTCATTTTGTCACTGGTGGAGTGATTCACACATTTCCACACGAGCATCATAATCTTCCGCTTGAAGCGTTTGAACAACCTAAAGTCAGTGCGGGTAGAGCTTTATTAGTCCCAGAACATCT
>NW_020869918.1:282293-294793 GCF_003789085.1 Penaeus vannamei | reverse complement strand
TATTGCAGGCCCTGGCGAGACCCTGAATTTGAAGGGCCGCCGGGGACCGATAATGGACTGCAGTTTTTGGATATTTTTGGAAAGGCGATTGTTAAGGAACTGCGTCAATCCTGCCGTATTCTCATTGGTGCTAGATGCTTTAGAGGCCGAATTAGTATAGATGAATAGCAAAATCTTGAGCAGTGTTTAAGTCTGAACAAAGGTGAGAACTTGCTGCATATATTCTATTGCGTCACAGCTTTTAGCAGGGTGGGTAGGATGTATTATAAAATGTAATAGTACATCTAGCCAGTTTACACACACAAACACACACACACACACACACACACACACACACACACACACACACACACATACGCAAACACGCACATATATATTTGTCTACACACACACATCCACTCACCCCACCTATCCACCAACCCACACGACACCAAACCCATCCATCCACCCACCCACCCACCCATCCACTGTGCAAGCTCCGACTTCTCTCAGGGCTTCTTCAACAAGGGTATTGTGGTCTGGAGAGCTTCACCCAGCTCTTTGTAATGAGGGTCCTGGAGCTCACACTGTTATGCTTTGTTGGCAAGTGCTCCGTCAAGGTGACCCCGGTTTATAATGATTAGAATGCCGCCTAATGAATGTCTCTTGTAAACTCCAATTTGAGATATCTCGGATCTCGGCTTCATGACGTGTTAGAATAGGATATTGATATCTGATAAGAATGAGGAATATGAGGAGGAGATGGAGGAGTAGAAGGTGGATGAGGAGGAGGAGGAGGAAGATGAGGAGGAGGGGAGGAGGAGAGGAGGAGGAGAAAAAGAGGAAGAGGTGGTTGTGGGTGGTGGTGGTGGTGGTGGAGGAGGAGGAGGAGGAGGAGGAGGAGGAGGAGGAGGAGGAGGAGGAGGAGGAGGAGAAGGAGAGAAGAAGGTGGGGCGGTGGTGAGGAGGAGGAAAAGGAGGAGGAGGAAGAAGAAGAAGAAAGGAGGGGAGGAGGAGGTGGTGGAGGAGAGGAGGAAGTAGGAGGAGGAGGTGGTGGAGGAAGGAGGGGAGGAGGGAAGAGGGAGGAGGAGGAGGTGTGGTACTGGAGGAGAAGAGGAGGAAAAAGAAAGAGAAGGAGGAGGGAAGAGACGAGAAGGAGGAGGAAGAAGAGGAGAAGAGGAGAGTGGTGGTTTGAGGAGGGAGGAGGAGGGAGGAGGAGGAGGAGGATGAGGGGCGAAGGAGGAAAGCGGTGGGGAGGGAGACTGAGGGGAGGAGGTGGTGGGAGAGGAGGAGGAGGAAAGGAGAGGAGGAGAGGAGGGGAGGAGGAGGAAGAGAGGAGGAGGAGGTGGTGGTATGAGTGGAGTTGAGGAGGAGGAGAAGAGGAGGAGGGGAGGTGGTGGTGGTGGAGGAGAGGAAAAGGAGAGGAGGAAGAATAAGGGGAGAAGGAGGAGGAGGAGGAGGAGGAGGTGGTAGGAAGAGGAGAGAGATGAGGAAGGAGGCAGGAGGGAGGTGAGTGGAGGAAGAGGGAGGAGAAAGGAGGGAGAAGAAGAGGAGGTGGAGGTGGTGGGAGGAGGAGGTGGTGGTGGTGGAGGGAGGAGGAAGGAGGAGGGAGGGGAAGAGGAGGAGGAAGGAGTAGTGAGGAGGAAGAGGAGGAGAGGAGAGGGAGGCTGGAGGAAGAGGAGAGGAGGAGGAGGGCAGGAGAGAAGGCTGGTGGTGGTGGTGTGGAGGAGCGGAGAGGAGGAGGAGGAGGAGGGAGGAGGAGGGAAGGGCAGAAAGTATTGACAAGCCTGTTAAATTCTGGTGAACGCAAGTCATGATACCTGTGGATTGCATGATTTAGTCTCTCTTTCTTTGGTCCTCTTCTCTCTCTCCACTATGTTTTTTCTTTTCTCTAGATTCTCTCTCTACATTCAGTCTCTCTCTCAGTCTTTCTCTCCGTTTCCCTCCCTTTCTCTGTCTCTCTTTCTCTCTTTCGCTCTCTCTTTCAAGCCACCCTTCTGTATCATATTCTATCCTCCTCTCCCTCCGTTCTTCATAGAGACAACATTCCCCCTCCCCCTCCTCTCCTCCCGTCCCTTCCCCAGGTGCTCTCGCTTTCTCTCTACCCCTTCCCTTCTTCCCTCCTTCCTCCGTCTATCCTTTCCTCCCTCCCCATTCCTGCCTCCTCTCTCCCTCTTCCTCCTATCCTTTATTGTCATTGCGGCGATATCCCTTCTTAATGAGCACCTCTCGTAAAGGAATAACAACGGCTGATTGTTCACATTATCCTCAATTATGATCGAGACTGAAGTATGGATAGCAACTCTAGTGTTTTGAGAACCATCATGATTCTACAAATAGCGTTGTTCATGTATTACTTAACGGTGCTGTGTTCATGCTATAGTGTGCTTCTGTGTACCAATTACGCTGTTGTTGATCTCTTATAATAACATTCACTTACATTTAATTCATTAGATTATAGATGTGTAGCCACTTTACTGCATAGCACGTTTTGATTTTTTTTTAGAAATATTTATCAGAGTTAAATAATGTGGGTAACTTTTCAGAATAACGTACAGAAGAACAAGCGGTTGCCTTGTCTACTGCTCTGTTTCTTACGGCAAGCTCAAATATCGGTATATGTAAAACTGGGTTGCGGGTCCGTAGATTTATGCAGCTATTGGTTTACAGCGAGTCGTGAGTGACATGTGTGTTTATATAATATCTTATCTTTCAATTACTAAATAAATATGAAATTATAGCAATAAGGATGATTAACTATGACTTAAAACATAATAATAGAACAAATTTATGCATTACAAAGAGGGAAGAAGAAACATCCTAAGATAGAAGAAGGAAAAGCGCAGATGAAATACGCCGTCGATATACCAGAGATGACAATAAAATGGAGAGCACGCAGACAGCCCGTCCAGAGAGCACACAGACAGCCCGACCAGAGAGTAGGCAGACAGCCCGACCAGAGAGCACGCAGACAGCCCGACCAGAGAGAAGGCAGACAGCCCGACCAGAGAGCACGCAGACAGCCCGACCAGAGAGCACGCAGACAGCCCGACCAGAGAGCACGCAGACAGCCCGACCGCAGACAGCCCGACCAGAGAGGCCCGACCAGAGAGCAAGACAGCCCGACCAGAGAGCACGCAGACAGCCCGACCAGAGACCAGACAACCAGAGAGAAGGCAGACAGCCCGACCAGAGAGCAGCCAACCAGAGGCAGACAGCCCGACCAGAGAGCACGCAGACAGCCCGACCAGCACACAGACAGCCCCACCAGAGAACACGCAGACAGCCGACCAGAGAGCACGCAGACAGCCCGACCAGAGAGAAGGCAGACAGCCCGACCAGAGAGCACTCAAACAGCGCAGACAGCCCGACCAGAGAGCACGCAGACAGCCCGACCAGAGAGCACACAGACAGCCCTGACCGCAGACAGCCCGACCAGAGGAAGGCAGACAGCCGACCAGAGAGCACGCAGACAGCCCGACCAGAGAGCACGCAGACAGCCCGACCAGAGAGAAGGCAGACAGCCCGACCAGAGAGCACGCAGACAGCCCGACCAGAGAGAGGCAGACAGCCCGACCAGAGACACGCAGACAGCCCGAGAGCACGCAGACAGCCCGACCAGAGAGAAGGCAGACAGCCCGACCAGAGAGCACGCAGACAGCCCGACCAGAGAGCACGCAGACAGCCCGACCAGAGAGCACGCAGACAGCCCGACCAGAGAGAAGGCAGACAGCCCAACCAGAAGGCAGACAGCCCGACCAGAGAGCCCACAGACAGCCCGACCAGAGAGAAAGCAGACAGCCCGACCAGAGAGCACGCAGACAGCCCGACCAGAGAGCACGCAGACAGCCCGACCAGAGAGCACGCAGACAGCCCGACCAGAGAGCACGCAGACAGCCCGACCAGAGAGCACCAGACACCCGACCAGAGAGAAGGCAGACAGCCCGACCAGAGAGAAGGCAGACAGCCCGACCCAAGACACCGACAGAAGGCAGACAGCCCGACCAGAGAGAAGGCAGACAGCCCGACCAGAGAGCACGCAGACAGCCCAGCACGCAGACAGCCCGACCAAGAGACAGCCCGACCAGAGAGACAGCCCGACCAGAGAGCACACAGACAGCCCGACCAGAGAGCACGCAGACAGCCCGACCAGAGAGCACGCAGACAGCCCGACCAGAGAGCACGCAGACAGCCCGACAGAGAGCAGGCAGACAGCCCGCAGAGAGCACGCAGACAGCCCACCAGAGAGAAGGCAGACAGCCCGACCAGAGAGAAGGCAGACAGCCGACCAGAGAGGACGCAGACAGCCCGACAGAGAGAGACAGCCCGACCAGAGAGCACGCAGACAGCCCGACCAGAGAGCACGCAGACAGCCCGACCAGAGAGAAGGCAGACAGCCCGACCGCAGACAGCCCGACCAGAGAGCACGCAGACAGCCCGACAGAGAGCACGCAGACAGCCCAACCAGAGAGCACGCAGACAGCCCGACCAGAGAGCACGCAGACAGCCCGACCAGAGAGCACGCAGACAGCCCGACCAGAGAGAAGGCAGACAGCCGACCAGAGAGAAGGCAGACAGCCCGACCAGAGAGAAGGCAGACAGCCCGACCAGAGAGCACGCAGACAGCCCGACCAGAGAGCACGCAGACAGCCCGACCAGAGAGCACGCAGACAGCCCGACCAGAGAGCACGCAGACAGCCCGACCAGAGAGCAGGCAGACAGCCCGACCAGAGAGCACGCAGACAGCCCGACCAGAGAGCACGCAGACAGCCCGACCAGAGAGAGCAGACAGCCCGACAGAGAGCACAGACAGCCGACCAGAGAGAAGGCAGACAGCCCGACCAGAGAGCACACAGACAGCCCGACCAGAGAGCACGCAGACAGCCCGACCAGAGAGCACGCAGACAGCCCGACCAGAGAGAACAGACAGCCCGCAGAGAGCACAGACAGCCGACCAGAGAGCACGCAGACAGCCCGACCAGAGAGCAGGCAGACAGCCCGACCAGAGAGCACGCAGACACGAGAGAGAGCCCGACCAGAGAGCCAGACAGCCCGACCAGAGAGCAGACAGCCCGACCAGAGAGAAGGCAGACAGCCCGACCACAGAGCACACAGACAGCCGACCAGAGAGCACGCAGACAGCCCGACCAGAGAGCAGCAGACAGCCCGACCGACAGCCCGAGAGAGAGGAGACGCAGACAGCCCGACCCAGACAGGAGAGACAGACCAGAGAGCACAGACACGGACCAGAGAGCAGGCAGACAGCCCGACCAGAGAGCACGCAGACAGCCCGACCAGAGAGCGATGATGCGGTAGGTCCATCAAGTCCCGTATGTAGCAATAGGTATCCCGAAGCGCCCAGGCTTGTAGAGTTGATCAGAACAAGGTAGAAACTTCGGTGCGGAATTGAAACACTTGAAGGGAGCATCCAATCCTGACTGGGAGATAAACACGACTTAGTTGATTTGATTCCACTGTTGTTTGTGAATGCAAATCTCCATTTTCTGCGCTCTGAGTCGGAATTGCTCTGCGTCCGTGTGTTGTAATGTATCTCCCTCTCGCGCTGATCAAGTTGGATATATTCGCTTTTATGATACGCATTTCTTTTTTTTTTTTTTTTATTTGTTTATTTTTTTTTAGTGTTCTCGTGGGATAGAGTTGAGTGTAGTGGCGGGAGGGGGAGGGTCTAGTCTCCATGGGGGGGGGAGGGAGGGGTGTACTGTACTACGCGAGTGTACTTTGGCTTCCAGATCATTATTTTACG
This sequence comes from Penaeus vannamei, assembly GCF_003789085.1. Taxonomy (NCBI): domain Eukaryota; kingdom Metazoa; phylum Arthropoda; class Malacostraca; order Decapoda; family Penaeidae; genus Penaeus; species Penaeus vannamei. The sequence goes on along the minus strand of NW_020869918.1, from coordinate 289,051 downwards.
CGAATCTATCCTTCCATTTCTTTTATTCTCTTCAATTCTCCTCGGACAGATACCAACATTAAGCGGAAAGGGGGGTGGGGGGGAATAGATAAAGCTTTCCCCCCTTCAATACATTTAGCATAAAACGCCATTTCCTATTCCGATTTCACTCATTCAACAAAGATTCCCCCCTTCCTTGCACACAATCAAACCAAAGGCCTTATCACGTGACCCTTCCGTTTAAAAATCCCCTAAAATTCTCTCAGCAACATCAAATTCCACCAATTCCACCTTCCTTAAAACCCACACAGTCTCGTGCTTCGTCGAGGCCAAGATCTCTGCACCTTCGTCTCATCCTCTCGGTCTGTCCAACGCACAAAGCATGGACGATTTTGTTAATCATTTTGTGAATGATTTCGGTGAGGATTGATGGGGTTTGTTGTGTTTGAGAGAGAGAGTGATAGGGATAGATAGATAGATAGATAGATAGATAGATAGATAGACAGACTGACAGACAGACAGACAAATAGATAGATAGATAGACAGACAAACAGATAGAGAGACAGACAGATAGATAGATAAATAGATAGATAGATAGACAGATAGACAGACAGACAGACAGATAGATGGATTAGATAGATAGATAGATAGATAGATAGATAGACAGACAGACAGACAGACAGACAGACAGACAGACAGACAGATACATAGATGGATAGATAAATAGATAAAGAGAGACATGAAGATAGATATAGATAGACAAATAGAAATAGATAGAAATAGATATATAGATAGAAATAGATAGAAATAGATATATAGATAGAAACAGATAGAAATAGATATATAGATAGATGGAAAGATAGATAGATAGATAGATGGATGATAGAAAGAGAGAGAGTGGCAGGTGGAGATAAGATAAAAAGAGAGAGAGAAAAAAAAACAGACAGAACAGAAGCAGTACAAGCAAAAGGAAAGGGTAAGAATAAGAATTAGGGGGAAAATAGTGACAGAGGAAAAGAAACAGAAGAAGAGCGCAAGTGCCAGAGAGAGAAGGAAGCGAAAAGAAAGAAAGAGAAAAGGGAGAGAAAAAAAAATGGAATAAGAACACCAACAAAACAATAACAAAGATAATAATGATAATAACAGTAATAATGATAATGATAAAATTAATAATATATAAAGTTGAACAACACGACACAAGCTAGACAGAAACGCCCACTCATCAATTATCAAGCATCTATCAATCGATGAAAATTACAGGTTATTCATTTTGCACCAAGATAACGTCGGCAAAAGAAGCCTCGCTGATCAGAAGAGAGAGAGAGAGAGAGAGAGAGAGAAGAGAGAGAGAGAGAGAGAGAGAGAGAGAGAGAGAGAGAGAGAGAGAGAGAGAGGAGAGAGAGAGAGAGAGAGAGAGAGAGAGAGAGAGAGAGAGAGAGAGAGAGAGAGAGAGAGAGAGAGAGAGAGAGAGAGAGAGAGAGAGAGAGAGAGAGAGAGAGAGAGAGAGAGAGAGAGAGAGAGAGAGAGAGAGAGAGAGACAGAGAGAGAGAGAGAGAGAGAGAGAGAGAGAGAGAGAGAGAGAGAGAGAGAGAGAGAGAGAGAGAGAGAGAGAGAGAGAGAGAGGAGAGAGAGAGAGAGAGAGAGAGAGAGAGAGAGATAAGAAAGGAAAAGAAGGAAAAAGAAAACATGAGAAAATATGAAGATACCTTTACTATCAAACCTCCTTGTAATGATTTTTCCTATGCATGAGACATACACGCACAAATATACGTACACACGATCAAACGGACACGCACACAGAGGGACACACAAAAAAGAACTGTCATACAAAAATCATAAACCTATTCATGATCGTTATACGTAAAAAATGTCGACATAAGGAAACAAATAAACAAAAAAAAAAAAAGCAGACTATTGTACACAAGAAACTAAAACCATCCTTAGGCTATGGACAAAAAAAAAATAAATAAAAAATCGAAGGGCACATCAGAAATCACAACAGAAAAATAGAACGAGCATGAACCAACGCGAAATACGTATAATATTTCCAGCATCGCATTCGAGACTATTCCGCGCTATTCATGCTCTCACAGAAAAGCAGGAGATTTGTTTCCATATATCTGGTTTCCAAGCATAACAAAGGTTTCAAATCCCACTTTTCACAAATTCAGTTTCTTGGTATATGACATACATACCGCTCACAGGCCAATGCAATATCTAAATACTGCATCATTCATGACAACAGCCTTAGGTTAAAGAAATCTACATCCACAGACTTTATCATTTTCAACGTTGTAAATATACCAAAATAGAGTGATTCCTGAAAGCCATAAGCGTCAGTCTGATGTACATGCGCTTTCCTTTAATCTAAGAATTTCCTTTGTGGTTAGCGTTGCGGTCAGGGAATAGGCTCAATTCTCGAAGCCTAGTGGGTATAGGATGTGATAAAGTAGATAGCGTTTGTGCGAGCGGGCGTTTTTTATTTTTTTTTTTTTGTATTTATATACCCACACGAATCCACACACACAGACGCACAGACACATGCCCCTTTATACGCACCGTGTGAGGATAACGATATTGGAAAGTTTCCAGAAAGTGTCAAAAGGAACGTTTGCGCGCGTATGAGCACTGAGTTTATGGCACCATAGGTTTCACCAAGTGGCTGGTAATGGCACCATCGCGGGCTAGATTTGTGGCTCTATGGCGAGGCAGGAACAATAAACAAGAATCAATATGGAGAAGACAAGGAATCACCTCAAGACTTCGGGGAGTGTCTTTTGATGCGAGATTTTGTTCATGCATTTCGTCCGATAAATACACATTTTTTCACTTTTCTTCGGCATCATCTGTTTCTTAATGGTTCCCCGATAGAGGAATATATTTATTTCTTCCCACTTTTCTTCAGCATAATGTTTTTTTTATAATGTTTATGTATATTTTCTTTCACTTTAGATGTATATATTTTTCCACTTTTCTTCAGGATCATCCTTTCTTAATATGATCTGTTTTCTAACGCTTCCTCATCCTTATCTCTTTCTTAATGTACACCCCCTCCCCCCAACCTTAAGAACCCCAAACCCCCACTACAATTCATTTCCAGAAGGATTCTCTCCCGTGTGCTTTCGCTCCCTCCTCCCCCCTCCCCCTCCCCCTCCACCTAGGACTTCTTAAAAAAAGAAAAAAAAAGAAAAGAAAAGAAAAAAAAAAAAAACATCAAATCGAATTTCTGCGACTTCTCCTCCTCCGCGTTCTTCCCCGCTTTATCCCTCCAACGCTGTGTTTTCCCAGAAGTATTCCCTTTTGCCTCCATCCCTTCTCCGCCCTCTGTATCAAACCGAAAGAAAGCTCGTTTAAGAGGCTTCGCAGATAATCCCTCTTCGCCATTATAGAGAAAAATTGTGATTCCTTTTTAGAGTTTACTTGGCGAGCAGATACACTCACGCGGACACGCTCAGGTCGGAGTCTTATACGTAGGATTTGGACATGTACATGCGTGATTGTAGACGTGTGTGTATATTTGTGTATGGATGTGGATATAGTAAAGATACGTAGACGTTCACGTACACAGGTACACAGAGACATACATACACACACATACACATACATATCTACACACACGTACGTACACATACCTGTTCTACAATTCATACTCACGCGCGCGCACATACACACACACACTTACTTCCACATTTACACACACATATACACACCCTTACACACAGCCATTCGCTCTTTCTTCACTCTATGTCTCGCTCCTTCATTCTCCACGCACTTCTTAACTCCCCTCTCCCCTCCCTTCCTCCCTTTCCCAGACCCCTCCCCCTCGCCCCTATCTCCCACCCCCTTCTACCCTTTCCCTAGACTTCCCCTTCTTACCTTATCCCCCAGCCCCCCTTCCTACCCTTTCCCTAGACCCCCCCATCCTACCCCTATCCTCAAACCCCCCCTTCCTCCCCTATCCCCAGACCCCATCCCCTTGCTCCCCCTATCCCCCAGAAAGACCCCCCCCTCCTTCCTCCCCCCTCTCCCACAGCCCCCCCTCCTCCTCCTACCTTTTCCCAGACCCCCCTCCTCCCCCTTTCCCCAGACCCCCCCTCTCCTTGCCCCTCCCCACCTCCCCTTCCTCCCCCTTTCCCCCTGCATCCCCCCTTCCTACCCCCCCCTTTCCCAGACCCATCCCCTTCCTACCCCTTTCCCAGACCCCCCTTCCTCCCCCTTGCCCCTGCCCATACCCTCCTACCCCTATCCCAGGACCCCCCTCACCCCTTTCCCAGACCCCCCCTCCCTCCCGTATCCCCAGACCCCCCCTCCCACCTTCTCCTCGCCTCCGACTCATCCTTAAAGTCATAAACGTGGGGCTCGCAACCAATCGTCTCGACGCCGCCCTTATAGATATTGGCTCTTGTCATTGTTGTGTCTGTTGTGGGCGCTAGGATATCTTCTCCTCCTCCTCCCTTCTTCTTTTTTTTTTTCTTTCTCTTCTTTTTTTTTCTTCTTTCCTGCAATTCTTTTTTTTCTTGGGTTCTCGTTCATCCCTTTCTTTTACTACTCTCCTATTCATTCTGTCTTCCCCCTCCCGCTTCTCTCTCAATTCACTTTGTCACGCTCATTTTCCTCTTTTTTCCTCTCTCTGTTGTGCTGTGTTTTCTATCTCTGTCTCTGCTATGTATCCTGTCAGTCATCATTATACTATTCTCTGTCACTTTCTATCTCTTTATCTTCTCTTCTCGCTTTCTCTCTCCCCTCCCCCCTCTAATCTCTCTTCTTCTCTCTCGTCGATCATCTTCTCTTCTCTTTTTTTCTTTCTCTCTCTCCTCCTCTCTCCTCTCCTTCTCTCTCTCTCTCTCTCCTTATGCTTCTGTCTCCAATGTTCCCTTCTCTTAACGGCTCTCACATCTTCTCCCAACTGTTTCTCTCCCTTCTCCTTCCTCTCTTCTTTTACTGATTTAAAGTTCTCTACAAAAGCCAAGAGTACACCCTGCACTTCAACTCACCGGCAAAATGCAAGAAGCGTTTTTTTGTCTCCCCCCTCTCTCTCCTCTCGTCCTTTTCTTCTTACTGTTTAGAATCTCCGCGCGCCACCCCCCCCACTTAAAGGATATACTCACTATAAACCCCTTGCCAACATGCCCCGGGGTCTCCGCCGCGCCGCACTGAACACGTGAGGAGGAGCTCGTGTATTGTGGTGGCAGCGCACGCGCTATATATTTGAGTCTGCGTGTGTCTGCGTAGGAACGAGGGAGGGAGGAGGAGGATAGGAGCGAGGTATAGGAGGAAGGAGAGACACGCCCTCTTCACTCCTTCCCTTCTTCGCAGGAAGGAGGAGGAAAGAGGCAGGAGGAGGGGGTGGCGTAGGGAAAGTAGTGGTAGGAGGCACGACGCAGGCAGCCACGAGAGTGGATCAGGAAGATATAGGCAGGTTGGACGGAGATCGATTACGAGAAGTTGGCGTCGTCTATTAGCAAAGCGTCGGCACGCAGCGTGTGCTCGCGGCACACTGCGCTGCACTCGGCGGGCGCGCGCGCGAGGCGCGCCGAGCGTGCCGCTGACGGCGCGTCGACGGTGTATGTATGGTGATCGATACTCGAGAAGGGTATCAGTCGTCAGTTTCGGTACTAGACGAGTCTCTGTTGTCGATCGCGCAGAGCCTCGCATGATGGTCTTCTGTTGAGCACTCATGGTGACGGCGAGGTGTCGGCTCATCAGGTGCGGAGAGGTCTGGAGCCGCGCACGCCTTGAAGATATATATTATATGTATATAACAGCGGCGAGAGGGTGCTCTCCACTTTGTTGCGAGCTGGCTCGGCGATCCGAGCGCGAGAGTCACGCGCCGCGTGCGAAGACCATCTGCGAGGCTGGCTAGACGCCGTCCTTAAGAGCGTTACTGCTGGTGGACAAGGTGGCGCTTCTCACGAGCATAGGCGAGAGCGGCAGCTCACGCACAGCTCTTTCAAGATCATCACTGCCGCAAGCCGGGCTCACTTGTTACTAGGCTGTGGCATAGGGAGAACAGAGCACATCGCTAGAGCGACAGCTATGTTCATTAGGTCTATTTCTCATCTATGACCGATTGATCATCCCTAATTTCTTTCCATCGCCATCTCGGACTAGAGAAGCATACTGTCGCGAGACTTGTCAGGATGTAGCATGAGTCTAGATGAGTGTCATGCTACATGTCAGCGTGAGGTCTAATATGTGGCTCTTACATAGGCGAGGAGTCGAGCAGCTTGTAGCGCATTACGTCTGATCCCGACGTAGATTTCTCAATCCGCCTTTCCACCCTTATCTCGTCTCCTCTGCTTTGCTTTCCCTTTCCCGGTCCTGCATCCTTAATTCTTCGCCGGCGCGTTCCCATGCCTCGAGGATGTAGAAGACATTTTCCCTCAATCCTCTCGATCTTGCCCCTCTACTTCCTCGCTCCTGTCTGACGCCTTTTCCTTCCCATCGACCCCCTTTTCCCTCCTCGATGCCTCTCCTCCCTTCTCGACTTTTCCTCACGGCGCCTCGTCCCCTCTCCTCCCTTCCTCAACCAGTTACCCTCCGCTATTTCTACTCCTCTCCGTCCCTTCCTCACGGCCTAACCACTCCTTTCTCCGTAAACTCCCTCATCCCTCGCTTCTTTTGTTCTTCCTCATCTACTTCTCATCTCCCGTCCCCATCCCCTCGATCCATCCTCTATCCCCTCACCTTCCTCCTCCCTTGTCTTCTCCCTCCTCTCATCATCGCCCTCCTCCCTCTTCCTATTCCCTACTCGCCCCGGACCCTCCCCTCCCTTACAT
>NW_020869918.1:262293-269793 GCF_003789085.1 Penaeus vannamei | reverse complement strand
CTCCATCCCTGCTCCTACGTGCTCATTCAGCCTCTCACTTCCGCCCTCGCTGCTCAAAAACTCTCTCATAACCACGCTCTCCCTCTCACAGCTTTATCTCATCAAATTCCTCTCTCACCCCCTCGATCTCGATCCATGCATCTTCTCTCTTCCTAACTGCGTCACCTCTCCCTCTCTCATCCTAAACCCAACGGAGAGCAATCAGGCGAGCACTCTCTTCCATGCTTATTCCCTTTTCTCTCTCTCTCTTCAAATCTTCTCTCCCTTCTCTCTATCAGTACTCATCACTCATGATGCTTCCCTCTCCCCTTTGCTCTCAATTCTCTTCCTCATCTCCCTTTCTCCTCTCTTCTTTTTTCCTCTCTCGCTCCTCCCCTTTCCTCTGCTTCCTCCTCCGCTCTTCCCCTTTCCTTCTTCCCTCGTTCCTCTCTCCCCTCGCTTCTCTCTCACGTCCCCCGTTCAATCATTCTTGATTTTTACCTTTATCGTTCCCTCCCCCTTTAACGTTCCCTCAAAAAAGAATTTCTATCAATACACAATGTGAATCCGAATATGGAAATTACGTAGTATGATAAAATCCCTTTTCCTAAATCATAAAGGCTTTCATAAAGGTTTACTTAGCATGCAGATTCATAAGTACAAAATTTCACTAGCAACGAATTTAATGTTTTCACGCTGATATGAATATATACATACATACATATATATATCAATATATATATATATATATATATAATATTATAATATATAATATATATATATATCATAACATACATACATATCATACATACACACACACAACACACACAACACACCACACACACACAACACACACACACAACAACCAAACATATATATATATATATATATATATATATATATATATACTATTATTAATAAATACACACAACACACACACACACACACACACAGACACACACACACACACACACCACACACACACACACACACACACACACTAATATATATTATTATAATATATATATATATTATATAATATATATATATATATAAATATATATAATATATAATATATTATAGTCATGTATACATAATAATAATACATACCACACAACACACAATACAACACATATGTGTGTGTTATAGTATAATAATAAACAAATATAAAAATATATATATAACATATACATAATAATGTATATATACATTATCCATACCACACAACAACACACACACACACACACACACACACACACATACATATATATATATATATATAATATATATAATATATATATATATATAATATAATAATATATATATATTATATTATATTATGTGTGTGACTATCTCTCTCTCTCTCGTCTCTCTCTCCTTCTCTATCTCTCTATCCTCTCTCTCATATATATATATATATAATATATATATATATATATAATAGAGAGAGAGAGAGAGAGAGAGAGAGAGAGAGAGAGAAGAGAGAACAAAAACAAAAAAAAGTCCCCGAACTGCAATTGTTCCACAGCAGGCCGCCAGAACAGAAAATGGGAGTGGGGAGGGGCATGGGAAGGGGGGGGGTTAGAGAGTTACGTAGAGGGGGAAGAAGTGTGTGTATAGAGAGAGAAAAGAGAGAGGGAGGGGGGGTAAAAGGGGAGTTGGGACGGGGAGGGGGGGGAGGAATTTGCATCTCCAAACACGACGAAATCAAATCAGCGCAGCCGTTTCTGTCTCCGATAAGTAGATGTTCGCGCATTTTCATTCTGTTCCGTTTTCGATATTGCCTTTTGCTGCGGATTTCGTTTGTTTTGCTTGTTTGTTTGTTTTTTGTACTCGTCGGCGCGGTTGCCATTCTTTTGTTGTTGTTGTTTTTTCTTGCTGTGTTTTCTATTTTGATCTTTATTGCCATTTGTCGTTTTGGTTGTTTTTCTTTGTTTCTTGTCTTTCATTTCGTTGATTTTGTTTTTGTTGATTTTGCTTTTGTTGATTTTGTTTTTGTTAAATTGTTTTTTTTTGTCTTTGTTGATTTTGCTTTTGTTGATTTTGTTTTTGTTGATTTTTTTTGTTTGATTTTTTTTTGTTGATTTTGCTGATTTTGTTTTGTTGATTTGTTTTTATTGATTTTGTTTTTGTTGAATTTGCTTTTGTTGATTTTGTTTTTTTCGTATAAGTGTGAACCGCATCCGTGTTGACAAATTGTATTGTATTGTGAAGATATTTATTCTCAATCAATCCCTTTTCGTCTTAGTGTGTTTGTCTTGTGACTTTGCATAAGCTTTCGTTTTGCAGTGATTATTTTTGGCTCTTATATCACTGGTGTTTATTGGAATTACCTTTGTTATTTATGGTGTTTTGCTTTTGATGACATGAATAATGACTGTTATGATGGCGACATACATGACAATAGCCACACAATGAGGATGAGAATAATAATTGTAATAACAAAAAACAAATGTTATAATACTAATACTGCTACTACTACTGTTCATACTTCTACTACCACAACTCCTAATGATAGATATAATGAGGTAATGAAAATATTACTGATAATGATGATGAAAATGCTTCTACTATTACTACTAATATTGCTGCTGTTGCAGCTACTATCACTACCAGCACTACAACAACAACTACTACTACTTTTTTACCTATTACTATTACTACTACAAGTGTTGCTATTACTTCTACTACAACTTTTATATTTACTTCTACTGCCAATACTGCCACTGCTGCTGCTGCTGCTATTACTACTACTACTACTACAACAACTACTACTATTACTATCACTACTACTACTACTACTGTTACTACTATCGCTATTTCTACTACTGCAGCTACTGCATCTACTAGTACCACCACTACTTCTACAATTAGTGATGATAAGATAATAATAGTACCGTTACTGCTACTTTAGTAGCAATAGCAATAGTAGTAATAAAAATAGTAGTAATAATAATAGTAACTACAACAACAACGATAATGATGATGATGAATAATAATAATAAAAAAAATAGGATGATAACAATAATAACAACAAAAAATAATAATGAATAATGATAATAATAATGATAATCATTGATAATAATAATAATGGATAATGATATAAAATGATGAATAATAATTATAAGCTAGTAATGATAATGATGATAATGATGATTGATAGTAATTAATATAATAATAATAATAAATAATAATGATAATATATATAATAATTAATAATAATAATAAAATAATAATAATAATAAATAATAATAATAATGATAATGATAAAAATCATAATAATACTACAATAATATCATAATAATAATGAGGATAAGAAAATAACAATGAAAAAATGATAATTACAATGATTATAAAAAATGTGCTAATATTAATAATAACTAATAATAAATAATAATAATAATAATAATGATAATAATAATAATAATAATAATAATAATAATAATAATAATAATAATAATAATAATAATAATAATAGTGATGAATAATAATGCTAGTGATGATAAAGTAACAATTTATGATAATGACAATATTAATAATAACAATAACGATAAATAATAATAAATAACAAATAATGATGCTAACGATAATAATAATAAACAATAATAATTATGATGATGAGAGTGAGATATAATAAACAACAACAACAACAACAACAAACAAACAACAATATATAATAATAATAATAAATAAAAAATAGTAACGATAATGAAATCATAATACTAATGACAATAATGAAATAATAATAAAATAATTCTAATAGTATAATAATAATAGTAATAATAATATAATAATAATAATTATGATGATAATGATAATAATATCAATATAAATATAATAATAAGAGTACAAACATCAACACAATCATATCATAATGCTGCTGCTGCTGATATGATTGATAATAATGACAGTAATAATGACAATAGAAATAAATAACCATCATCATCATAATGCCATGATAATGATAATAACTTTAACAACAATTGAAATCATAATAGCAGCCATAACATAATACATGCGGAAAGCTATACAATCTTAACATCTCGGTTTCATTTCCTTACTCTTCCTAATACACCTAAACAAGTTCCTGAAATATCAACATCTTTCCCCTCTTTTTTTTTTTTTTTTTTGTCTTATTTTATAATGATTCAAGAACAAACTTCACCCTCTCAAGCGCAACTATCGACACACTGCAGAAACATCGCCTTGACCCCCCCCGAAAAAAAAAAAAAAGACTTCCGCTGTGAAAGTTGTTCCAATTCAGTCAACTCCAACAGATTTAATCCCATTTTTCATTAGCTGTTGGTTCAGTGGAGGTCAGGCTGCCGTTGTGTTATCTGCGTTAATGTACGGGATTTCGGACCAGCGCAAGTGCGCGGGGAAGGTCAATCGAACGCCGGTTTTACTGAGGCGTTTTATTATTATTTTTATTTTTTTTTTTGTGCTTGCTTGCTTGCTCGGTTTTCCCCTCTCTCTCTTTTTTCCTTCTCTTTCTTTAGGTTTCATTTGTATTTGAGTTTAAGCTTTTTTGGCTCACGAATCGAAAAACTGATGGCATTTTGGGAATTCTCACTTGAAGACAAGTATATATATCTATTTAGACAGGCAGTATTTCATACGCCAAGTTTTCTCTTTTCTCTTATTTATTTTCATCATTATCATTATCATCATTATTATTTATTATTGATTATTATTATTATTATCATTATTATCATTATCATTATTTATTATTGATATTGTTTATTATTTTTATTATTATCATTTTATTATTATTATCATTATTATATTATTATTATTATTATCATTATTATCTCTCTTACGCACACACTCATCAGCTCGCCAATATATCCACACACACCATACAGTGAAGCCCACAGACAGACATCCACGCCCTCGCCCACGCCTCAAATAGCACAAACCGGCATTCCCTCCGGCAGATAATCACACCAAACTGTTTTTTTGGTGGACATAACGTCAAATCTTAAGCCGAAACCTCCGCTGAAATATCCCGCGACGGCGCTTTCGAACCTTCTGCATTCCCTCCGATAAAAGGAAATCAACCTCCTTCTCAGCCCTGATTTAAAATGTCAGCTTTCCCGGAAGGCGCGGGAGGGAGGAGGGAGAGGAGGAGAGGAGGGAGGCGAATAATCCTCTAAAGGGCGGGAAGCGGTCGCGCGCGCAACAACCCTGCGAGTCCGAGGCGAGGGGGGGAGGGGGGGGGGGGGGCTCCGGCGACGCCAGCCCGGCTCTCGGTCGCTCCGCCAAGAGACTTACAGTTGGCATAAAACCGGTTTATGTCGGCGGTAACACAGTCTAGGGGATGAGAAGTGTGTCCCGGGGAACTTAATCCGCCGCGGTCACTTTTTATGCCGGATAAATAATATGTCCTTCCCCCCGCTTGACCCTTTGAGCTTAAACCATTTTTCGGACGTGTTGAGCGGGCGCAAGTCGCGGTCAGTGCGAAGGGGAATGCGTCGGACATGGCCTTCGCCGCCAGGGGTGCCAGAGGGTCGATAGAGGGAAGGCCTAAAAGCCCATTTATTGAGGCATATCCTCATGTCCTGCACAGACTCACTCATAATGCAGTTATAAGAATCTAAGGCATTCATGCTGCGAAATTTCGACGAATTCACGGGGAAAATTGGAAGGTGCAGCATGTTTAATGAAATCAAGGCAAAAAAAAGATGATAAATTCTATTATATCTAGACATTTTTTTCGCAAGGAAAATCATAATAACAAAACAATACACATCTGAGAAAAGACACTTTTACTTCCTGTTTTGTTTAGAATGATTAACTTTTCAGTGATCGTATTATCTCCATAATCTGACGTATCATTATACTCTGAAACCTGAACAAAACGGTTTATGATATGCGATCAGATTCTCAAAAAATCGCTCTTAAAAAAAGAAGAAAAAAAAAAGAGAAGAAAAAGAAAAAAGAAGAAAAAAAAGAAGAAAAAAAGAGAGAAAAAAGAAAAAGAAAGAAGAAAATATATATAATATATATACATTTATTATAGAATTCAACCAGCATTTGCCATACCGGACGTCATAAGTATTTGTAACTAAAAACGAACCTCAATCAACATAAAGATAATCAGCAATCTTCCCAAAAGCGCCCTCCCCCCTCCGCTGACGCCGCCCAGGGCCCGCCTCGCCCCAGCCATTCGCGGCCCTTGAAGCGGCAGCGCGAAGGGGGCTGGATTAATCGCGCGGCTTTGTTCCCGAGTGACAATCTCTTTCTGGTGTTCAGCCTAAGCAGGGGAAATATGGACAGCGCGCGTGGAAAGTCTTAGAGAGAGAGAGAGAGAGAGAGAGAGAGAGAGGAGAGAGAGAGAGAGAGAGGAGGGAGAGAGAGAGAGAGAGAGAGAGAGAGAGAGAAGAGAAGAGAAGAGGTGTGTGTGTGGTGTGTGTGTTGTGTGTGTGTGTGTGTGTGTGTGTGTGTGTGTGTGTGTGTGTGTGTGAGAGAGAGAGGAGAGAGAGAGAGAGAGAGAGAGAGAGAGAGAGAGAGAGAAAGAGAGAGAGAGAGAGAGAGTGTGTGTGTTTGTGTGAGTGTGAGAGAGAGAGAGAGAGAGAGAGAGAGAGAGAGAGAGAGAGAGAGAGAAGAGAGAGAGAGAGAGAGAGAGTGTGTGTGTGTGTGTGGTGTGTGTGTGTGTGTGTGTGAGAGAGAGAGAGAGAGAAGAGAGAGAGAGAGATAAACCTTCGAAGGATATTATATATATGTTAAAAAAATCATCCAAAGCATAGAAAAACAACAACAACGTATTAAGAAATCTTAAAAAAAAAACAGAAATATCAAACGCTAAAAGATCTTGTATTGAAGGCTAGTGAAGAAAAAAAATGGATACAAAAACTGGGAAAAAAGACATATAAAGCTGAAAAAAAATCCAAAGTGAAATGTTTGGCTGAAGGCTCTACCAATAAAACCAAAGCCAAAGCCAGTCAGTAACTGCTGGAGGTTCAGTGACAAAACAGTTAAATGCAACAGTTAAGAAAAAACGTCGAGTGAGATATAAAAACAATGCAAAAAATATTAAATAAAGGTTATCCAGAAATGAAGAACAGAAAAAAGTACAAGTGAAAGCTTAAAAAGACAAAATAATATAAATATGAAATGGAATTATTCTTTGATCGAGTCCAGTTAAAGAACTCCAGGGTTTCATAGGTAGGTAGATAACAGATAAGATCGATAAACTGTAGGCAGATAGATGCAAATGCATTTTTACACATATGGGCATATAATATATATATATATATATATAATATAATATATATATATATAATATATATAATATAATATATTATATATAAATATATAATGTAATATATATATATATTACATATAATAATATACATATATAACTATTATATATATATATATATATATATATATATATATATATATATAATATATATATAATAATATATATATATTATATATATATATTATATATATGATAATATATTGCGTGTGTGTGGTGCGTGTGGTTGTGTGTTGATATAATACAACATATAAATG
>NW_020869918.1:257690-261210 GCF_003789085.1 Penaeus vannamei | reverse complement strand
AACAGGACAGAGAAGATTGAGGAAACAAAAAGAACAGACATAAAAGATAGAGAGATAAATTTATGATACAACACACACATCTTCAAAACACATTTTATTCACCAAAATACTTCAAGGGGATAGTTACTTTCAAACAAATAGTCATTCATACAAGAATCGATAGATAAGACAGGAGATCCCACCCATCCTTCTCTTTCTCGTAATATTTCCTGGGTTATCCAAAGCCCGGCAGATCTGTATAGTGCTTTAAGGGGGGCAGCTACCATAGTACACAAACAGCTGTATTCTATGCATTGTTTTTTTTTTTTCCTTTAAATAAACGTCAAGTTTACTGAAGAGTGATCCGGGATACGTTGGATTATTCGTCTACCTTCTCTCGTACATCTATCAGCAATGTCGTTATTTAATCTCCGGTCCGCTTTTTATGTCCTATCACAGAAGATCGGAAGGAAGGATCTGTAAAGAGCTATACACGAAGGATGGTAGGTTGTTGAAAGAAGAAGGCTGGATAAACGTTTTAGCGAAGGGACAGGTAGGCGATGGAAAAAACCTAACGCTAAAATGATGCAAAAGGGTGAATAGGAAGAAAGGTAGGCCGATAAAATATGCAAAATGGTGTATAGGGAGAAAGGTAGGCCGATAAAAGATGCAAAATGGTGAATAAGAAGAAAGGAAGAACGCTAAAAGATGCAAAATGGTGTATAGGGAGAAAGGCAGGCCGATAAAAGATGCAAAATGATAAATAGGAAGAAATAAATAGGAAGAAAGGTAGGCTATCAAGACGCAAAAGGGAATAGAGAAAGGTGGATAAAAAGGAAGTATAAAAAGGATTTGCAAAATGGTGAATAGGAAGTAGGCTAAAAAGATGGCAAAATGGTGAATAGGAAGAAAGGTAGGCTGATACAAGATGCAAAAGGGTGAACAGGAAGAAAGGTAGGCTGATAAAAGATGCAAAATGGTAATTAAGAAGAAAGGCAGGCCGCTAAAAGATGCAAAATGGTGAATAGGAAGACAGGTAGGACGCCAAACGAAGGGGGAAGAACAGCACAAAAGAACTAACGAGCCGCCTAATGAGAGGGATTCCTCCAATCTGCAGGGCGCGGACATCAGTGACAGTATCGGTGAAAACAGGACCTGGCCAGCCCCCTTTGATGAATTGCGTTCCACTGATGAGGCAAGGTCGGGTTTGTTTGTATTGTCGTCTGGAGAATGCGCGTTTAGCCCCAGAAAACGACCGCTAAGCCAGAGAGCCCAATTGGTTCATAAAAGGGTCGAATCCGTTGCGTTCGAATCCCTTGGTTGTGTGTTCGCTTGTGCTGCGTAATCTCCTTCACGGTCTCTGTTTGCTGTTTTCATTAGATCTCTGTTTCCTTCCTCTTTCCAGCAGGAGGGAGCAAGGACATTAAAGTTGAGGGTGTAACCTAACACGCCCCGCATGTCTGGGTAACTGTGCGTCATCACCCTTTGTTTGAAATAAATGAATTAATCTACCTCGTCTTGCATCACAATGTCTGAGCCTTTGTTTATGCTTTACTTTCACTTCTCTCAGTTTTATTGCTTATTATTCCGCCAGTAAATTCAGTATTTTTTGTCATGAAGACGGCCCAATTTTCAGACAGTTTAATCAGCATGATCGTGCAGACGATAACGTCAACGAGTCTTTCCTTAACTTAAGGTTAGATCGCATAGAAAGAGTGTAGCCTTGATGACTTTTCATTTGTAAAATAACAGACAGAAACAAGGAAACAAACAAACAAACAAAAATATCAAGCGACAGAGCGCTCACTATGACGCAGTAACCCAGGCACTGACTCGGGACACACTAATTAAGTCATGTGAAAACAATTATTATTTCACTGTACTGAAAATGTCGCTTTCTGGCAGGACATGAATATTAGAGAAAGCAAACTCGAGGCGAGGGTACATGCTTATGTATAATTGATGAACCCTGTCGACTCTTGAGCACTTGGCAAACGCTTCCTTCATTTCTTGTCCTTAACAAATGATTTTGGGATATTAAACATTATAACCACGAATGGATGTTGCCAGTCTTAAAGGACGATATTGGAGTTAAGAAGGCTACCGCGGAGGTTGTGCAGGCCGCAGCTGTGCTAGAAGGGGCAGCATCGGAACTTCATAATTAATTTTGGGTCTTGCCTAACATGTCTCTAGAGTCTATATGCTGTCTTAAGATGGTGGTGTTTGCAGTGGTAGTTTCTGCTGAGCTTTTGCCAAATTATGATTACATTAGTGCATAGTGTCTACAAGAACATTCAGTCAAACTCTTTCCCAGAAGTATATGCATTTTTTTGTGTATTTCATTCGCGTTTAAGAACATAACTGCCATACAACTCACTTTCACTTCCCCTTCTCCCTCTCTCTCTCTCTATTTATCTATCTATCTCCCCCTCCTTCCCCCCTCTCTGTCTATTAATCTCTCTCCCTTCTCTCTCCCATCCCAATCTCTCTCTCTCTCTCTCTCTCTCTCTCTCTCTCTCTCTCTCTCTCTCTCTCTCTCTCTCTTCTCTATTCTCTTCTCTCTCTCTCCCCCTCTCTCTCTCTTTCTCTCTTCCAGAACCCACATACATACTGCAGTAGAGCGATATATGGCTAAACAAACACTCAAACTGCCAATACAAAGGCCGCAACACACGCAATACAAATCCTTTGTTGGGGACCTTCTATTGTCCAAACTTACTCGGGCTGTCCCCTGGCCAGGCTGGGTTATCAGATTGAAGTGACAGATATTGGCTGTCAAAGCGAGAACAGTTATATGCACCTTCGAGAACAATAACGTGTGGGCGCATCAATTGCTTTGTTCGTGTTGTTCTTGTGACGATTATATGCTTAAGGGTGGGAGTGGAGGGGTGGAGGGGGTGAGTGAAAACTTTTTTTTTTTTTTTTTTTTTTTTTTTTTTTTTTAACTGAGATATGGATTAATGAATTATATTTGTTGCTGATATTAATTGTTTCTTTTTGGTGTAGATTTTGGCCCCGTTCTATCTTAGTTTTTTATTTGTTTATTTTAAATTTTATTTTTTATTTTTTTTTTACATATCGCAGTTGTTCCATATCACACAAACAAAAAAGAATAAATTAAACTATACTCTTGATATGAACTGTTCCTTTCTATCATACATTTTCGTCAGGTTTTCTCTCTCTTTTAAACTTTATTTCACACGTCGCCATTGTTTCATATTCCAGCTCATTTTTTTTTCTCTCTTGTCCGGTAAAAGTTATCATGGTTTTAATGTTCTCAGTTAAACTGCTGCAACGCAAAAGGTTGCAATAGTTTAACTGTTTTCTAAAAGTGTTAATTTATTATTTTTTCAATTCTTTTTTGTTTAAGTTGTTATTATCATTATTTATATTATTATTGTTATTGGTGTTGTGATTATTAGCATTGTTATTGTTATTATTACTATCATTGTCATTATTATTATTATTATTATTATTATTATCATTATTATTAGTAGTAGCACTATTATTATCATCATCATCATCATCATCATCATCATCA
>NW_020869918.1:235190-240190 GCF_003789085.1 Penaeus vannamei | reverse complement strand
TTCATTTTTCTTTGAGTCAAATGATATTCTAAGCCAATCCTTGTAATTGGATCGCTTTGCCAAAGGAATCTTTTATTTTGCTTTCATTAACTTTCTTCAACTCTTCTCAAGCTTTCGGTGTTGACTTTTGAAGATAAGTCGTTGCGAGTATTAAGTTATAGACGATCACAGCTGATTCCATTAAGAAGAGGCACTTCTAGTATTTGTTTGTTTGTGTATTTTTGACTGGTATTTCCCTTTATTTTAGATTTTGTTTATGTCAAGTAATTGGATTTTTGAAGTTGAGGCATTTCAGTAAAATGGCTACTTGGGTTACAAAGGTAAGGTGAAAAAATGGAATGGAAGAAATAGGAAATATTGAATAATCTTTCGGTTATATATAAATGAATAGATGTATAAACCATTCGCATTCACACATTTTTTTTTTTACTTTGTACTACTTTCGGTTATATATTATTTTATGTTAAGGTATTCTGTTCTTTTGTCTTTAATGAAATGGAAATTAATTACTGTATAAATTTAGATTATATCACATATAGAGAGTATTGTATTTTATATGACGTTTCACAATGAAAACATTAGATTATTTGCAGTTATTAATAAGCACTACTTCAAAAGGAAGACATATAACGAAACACATATAAATTATTAATTATCTTTTATCATATGACCTAAACCATGAATCCATTACAAACCCATCACAAAATCTATTTTTTTTTTATCTTAATAATTGAAATTTTCAACATAAAGACCAAATCCAGAAGAGTGAAATACAAGGAAAGAATATCTTGTATATATGTTTACTCTAATAATTTGTTGTTTCAGAGGTCCCCGATGAGACAGTATTCGGAGGTGAAGCTCAGGTATATATAGATTTTGTTTTTGTTAAAATTACTGGTTGTTCTGCAGCAGGGCGAGAAAATACTCATTGTATGATTTTTATTTTGATTTTATTTTATCTTATTATTATTATTTAAGAGGCAGGCATTGGATACGTGACTGAAAGGAGGTCTATGCGCGTTGACCGTTTGTTTACATCAGATGTGAAGTATTTGATGAATTTATTCTGTTTTGTTTGCTAGATATCAATCAATCAATCTCCCCCCCCCCCCCTCTCTCTCTCTCTCACACACACACACACACACGCAAATATATATTATTACTAGTAGTAGTACTGCCTTTATATCATTGTTTGTTGTTGTTGTCATTATTATTATTTTATTTTTATGATTATCATGTTAAGCCATATAGAGAGCCACAGAGAAAATATCGAGATTTATACCACCAAAGGTGTGAGAGCAAGTCACGCCAAAGCTAAGAAAGAATGAGAATATAGAAAATCGTCAGCCATTCACGTAGTAAAAACATATTAGCTGATCTTTTTAACGTATAAAGAGACGGAAACGTTGGAATCTCTGAAGGCAGTCTATTCCAGAGCCTACAAATGGCAATGAAAAAGAACCAAGAAAACCGAAATGTAGACGATCGAAGGTCATAGAACTTCCAGTAACTCTCGAAGGTTGTTAAAAATCAGGTAAAAACTTACAGAGGGGATGCGAATAACCGGTTACCATAGTGTATAAGACTGAAAGAGACCCTAAATCCCTACGATGCCCAAGGTCCAAATTTAAGTCTGGCAGGATGAATCTAATGGAATTAAAAAAACGATCAATCAGTCTTTAGTTATTCTGTTATTTAGTTATTTAGTCTTTATTTATTTATTTGTTATATTATTTAGGCTATTCTACAGCAGATAATCACACAGGAAAATACTTCAAACGAGGCAAAATAGAATAAAAGAAGCAACTATGAGTAATGTTGTCGTCATCATTGATCTTGCACTTGCGAATGATGCCTAACTTTGATGAAATTGCCCGGGTCATACTCCTCATACGCAATTCGTATCTAAGAGCTTCAGATTATCCACTGAAGTGATGAAAACCATTAATCAGCTGACTTGGATGTTGAGGCAACTGCGTTCTAGACCAACTCAAAACCACATATTGTTCGTATATAAAATAAGATCAAAAGGGCAAGAATATTACCCAGAGGAACTCCAGAAGACACACGGGAATGCGAGCTAAAACTAGCATCAACATGAACACGCTGCTGTCTACCTGGTAAAAAACTTTACCACCAACACCTACAGACTGCATCTTAAAATTAAACCCATGTGATTAACAGGATCAAAAGCTGCACTAAAACCCAGAGATACAAGCCATGACTCATGATCTTTATCTGAAGCAGACTGCTTTTCATGCACCAACATAAGCAATGCATCATTGGAGCCGCGTCCCTTTCTAAAACCAAACTGAGTCTCCGGAAGAAACGGTCTCAAATATACAGAAAGAAATTTGACCAGCAAGCGTTCAAAATCCCTAGATAAAATTGGTGTAACTGAAATCAGCCTATATTCAATAGGTGACGACTGTAGTGACCCCTTGGGAATAGGGGATCATTACCAAAGCACCAGCACTGAAAGGCTTAAGATTACAGCTAATACACACACAAACAACAACACACACCCACACCCATACAAAAATAATATTATATATATAAATATGTTAAGTATATTAGTATGTATGTGTATGTATGTGTATGTGTATGTGTATATGTGTATGTGTATGTGTGTGTGTGTGTGTGTGTGTGTGTGTGTGTGTGTATGTGCATGTATGTATTTGTATATAACGAACAAAGGGGGAGCAACGGAAAGCAACCAAAGTGCACAGAGAAATTAAAAACAGATATATCCATCTATTATTTTTTGTCAATAACGCTGATGTATTATATGCAAACCCCCCACCCCTTTTTAAAAAAGATGAAACCCTTCTTGCCATTTCGACGCTGCAAATGCCTTTCCTCCGTTCAATATTATTCTTGTCGAGTGATGAACTGGTGAATTTTGTGAAGTTGACATTTAGTAGAAAATGAAGGATTCAACTCTGTAAATCAGATGTTGATCTTAATTGAAAATTATTTATTTGGTGTTATTTATTGTTTATTGCTGGTTTAAGTATCTTGATACTTTTAGATTAACACACGGTTGTTTAACGTTACTGTGTGTGGAACTGTAGACATAAAATACGTTTTTCTCGTGTGGAAAAATTCGATATAGTTGTTGCTTGACATTTAGAACATCCAAGCGCTTTTATATAATTTCGCTCGCCTGACATGAGTTTTCGCGTCTGTCTGTCCTTACAGATATGAAAATCACGAAATCTGTGGCGCTAACTTTTTGACTATGTTTTTCCTGGCATATTTTCACAGCTGCGATGAAAACCTTGCGCAATTCATAAGGTCTGTCACACGCCGCGGACTCAGAGCAGTCAGCGACAGGACGGGCTGACAATTGTACAAATCTATTAATATTTTGCCACTTTGAAAGAGAGTGAAATAAAAGTTTGGATTTCTAATGGCAGATTTCGTTTTTTGGATATTTTCGAGTTTTGGGATTTTTTTTCCAATTTATTTTCAATAGGTATCTAAAATACAGTAATAAAGATAAGTAAATGATAACGGAAAGGGAAGAAAACATATCTATATCTCTGTATACATATATAAACAGTACATAGCCTCTTTTCCATTGTCCAGACATACAAATACTACTGAATTTAGAATAAAGAATATTAAGGACCCTCTCGTAAATTAAAGTTCATTGCTGCTACTGTTATTAAGATGAATAATCGAGAGAAATTATGCTTATTAATATCATCTACACCATCTACACAGAGAAATATAATCGTGGTATTTAGAGCGTCATGATAAATTGCCAGGCAGCGCTAATTCGATAATCCTGATTAACTAAACGAATTTTCTGTCGGTCTTTCGAAAAGTTGATGGATGTCGGGGCTGGACATCGAGAAGGAAATGTATATGTTGCTGATAAGGTTGTGAACAGAGGGAACGAGCGATGCTTACGTTCTCTCTCTCTCTCTCTCTCTCTCTCTCTCTCTCTCTCTCTCTCTCTCTTTCCTTCTTTGTTTTTCTATGTCTTTGTCTGTCCGTCTCTTTGTCTTTCTCGTCTCTCTCTCTCTCTGCTTCCTTCTCGCCACTTTGTCTCCTTTTCCTTCTCTGTTTCTCTATGTCTCCGCCTGTCTGTCTCTGGGCCTCTCTCGTCGTTCTCTCTCCTGCCCTCCTGTCATTATCTTTCTCTTTTCTTCTCTGTTTCTCTGTCTCTGTTTGTCCGTCGCTCTGTCCTTCTCGTCGCTCTCTATCTCACCTTCCCTCCCAACACTCTCTTTCTCTTTCCTTCTCTGTTTCTCTGCCTTTCTCGTTGCGCTCTCTCTCTCTTTCCCTCTTACCATTCTCTCTCTCTTTCCTTCTCTATTTCTTTATGCCTCCGTCTGTCCGTCTCATTCTTTCCTTCCCCCTCCCCTCTCTTATTTTCCTTCTACTTCTCTATGTTTCCCGCCTGTCCTCTCTGTCTTTCTCGTTGCTCATTCTCCTTTCGTCCCACCATTCTCTCATCTTTGTCTGTTTCTCTATGCCTCCGACTGTCCGTCTCGTTCTCTCTCCTTCTCTCCTCCCCCCCTCTCTCTCTCTTTCCTTGTCTGTTTCTCTGTCTCCTTCCCTCTGTCTTTCTCGTCACTCTCTCTCCTCTCCGTCTCTCCTACCACTCGCTCTATTTCTTTCATTCTTTCTATCTCACGTACATAAATTTTCACTCGTTCTCCCCCTTCCCTTGTCCCTCTCACCTTTCATTCCCCCTCCCTTCCTCCCTCTCTCTCTCTACCCTCACCCACCTTAACATTTACTCCATTTTTTGTCCTCATCTGATGAATTCCAAGCATACCTTCCCCCTCCCCCCACCTGTCCTCCCCCAGGGTATAATCGCCCTCCCCAAAGACCTCCCCAGGCTACTGTCCCCCTCCTCTGACCTCTCCCTGAGTACCTTCCCCTTCCCTCTGCTCTCCCCCAGACTACTGTCCCTCTGTCTCCTCCCTTTGACCTCCCCCAGAATGCTTCCGCCCACCTGACCTCCCGTGTTACCCCCCCCCCGC
>NW_020869918.1:225190-227690 GCF_003789085.1 Penaeus vannamei | reverse complement strand
AAAAGGGTTCCTCGGACACATCTCGTATGGTGGAGATTTGATGACTGGAGGAGTTGAGAACGGAGAAGCGATTTCTTTTCGGTGTTCTGTTAGGAGTAGAAATTAAGTCGTCAAATATCCAACTGACGCTCCATCAAGTAAACGAAAGATGGAGGAATTGACATACATACAGTGTGTCTGTCTATCCACACACCCACATTCGTACACACACACACACACACACACACATACACACACATATATATATGTATATACATATGTGTACATGTATATATATACAGGTTAAAAAATGAAATCCGGCAACCGCCAGACCTGAGGAGTGCCGGATTTTTGAAAATGCCGTATTTTTTTGGGTTATGTATGCCGTATATATTTAACATAAAATATATACGTGCACAGTTTTTAAGGATAAAACAAACACTAAATAAGAAGCAAATGATGTTAATGTTCACAACTATATATATATATATATTTTTTTTTTTTTTTTATTGTTTTTTCTATAGCAATTCCACTTTCTCTGCAATCTACAACACACGATGTTTTCGTTTTACACCAAGTCTTTTCTTTACTAAATGCATCATTGGGCTATACAGTAGCAAAGAAATGGTAAAATGAGAAGGAATGAACAGGATTGCCTGTTAGCACACTCTTGCAAGAACCAAACAGCTGATTCTGGCACACACACACCACACACACACACACACACACACACACACACACACACACACACACACACACACACACACACACACACACACACACACACACACACACACACACACACACACACACATATATATTTATATATATATATATATATATATATATATATATATATATATACATATATATATATATATATATATATATATATATATATATAATATATATATTTATATTACATACACACACCTACACACATATACATACACACACACAAAACACACACACACACACAAACAACACGCACACTCACTTACATCTATCTATCTATATACACACATTTCTATATATCTATTTGTACGTTTATATATATTTCAACATACATAGATATATTTGTGTGTGTGTGTATGATATATGATGTAATCCTCATAGGCCTCGTCCGCGTGGCACCCCCCCCCCCCCCGCCTCGGCACCTGCAAACTATGAGGCCGACAATGAGGTCAAGCAGAATTCTTGCAAAGTTCTTCGGGTAACGTGGATGTTCTTTTCTAATATGTTCACATATTTTCCAAGATCCTTCGTGTAATAAGGGTCCTTTCGAGATTCCACAACTTTTGCGAAACCTTTGGGAATCTTAGAAGAAGAATTTTAGCGATTTCTTTTTCTGAAGTTTTGGGTTGAAGTTGAAGTTGTGAATGTTACCTTGTACCGTGGGAAAGGTTCCAGGCTGTACGCTCTCGATATTTAAACAGGAATGTACATTTTCTCTGCTGAATTTCATCTTTAATCCGTTTCCTGTAAAGTTAGTTTTTATCTACCCGGTGGGATTAGATATCCAGAAGCATTATCTGATCGATTCGTCTTTGCCGAGTCTCACAGTATTTCCACGAATGCTAATCTTTTCTTCATTCTATCTCCTTCCTTCCCTCCCTTCCTTTTTTTTCTCCCTTATTCCATCCCTCCTTCCTTTTTACTCTCCCTCACTCCCCCCTTCCCTTTTTAAATCTCTCTCCCTCACTCCACCTTTTTTCTCTCTCCATTCCTTTTTTTTTATCTCTCGCTAACACCCTTCTCCCTCCTTAAAAAAAAAATCTCTCTCTCCATCACTCCCTCCTTTTTCTTCTCTCTCCATCCCTCCCTATTTTATCTCTCTCACTCACACCCTTCCTACTTCCCTCCCTCCCCCTTCCTATCTCTTCTCTTCCTCCCCCCCCTCTCAATCTTTCTCCTCTCCCTCTCCTTTCTCCCACCCTTTCTTAACCATCAACCTACCTTCTCGAAACCCCAGCATTCCTCCCGCTCCCAACGTTACTGCCGAAGACTCCCCAGTAACACTCCCTGGAAATTGATATTGATTCTCGGGCAATATTGTTGTCGTGTGGATCTTCCCGTCCACACACCGGTCTTCCCGGGTGACTCTAAATCCTGACTGATGGGCGCTGTTTGAAATCGGTCTTTGTTAGGTATCAATTAGGGCACCAGGCACTATATTGCTGACGTCGGGTAGAGCGAGGGCCCGTAACCTTTTTTGGAATCGTGTTGGTCCAGTCTATTTGCTATTATTATTATTATTATTATTATTGTTATTATTATATTATTATTATTATTATTATTTATTATTATTATTATTATTATTATTATTATTATTGTTACTTTTGTTTGGGGGGGGGGGTGAGTGAGTTTTGAATTTTGTATATCTTTTTATAGTTTCTTTGTATTTTTGTTTATTTGATTTTGTTTGGCGATTTGTTTCTCTTTTCTCCAAATATTTCTTATTCCAACCTCTTCATTCCTTGTCGTTACTTTATTGTATTGTATTCTACTATAATTACTACCT
>NW_020869918.1:177690-185190 GCF_003789085.1 Penaeus vannamei | reverse complement strand
CATATATGTATATATACGTATAAATATATATATATATATATATATATATATATATATATATATATATATATACACATACACACACACACACACACACACACACACACACACACAACACACACACAACGCACACGCACCGCCATACGCACACCACATACACATACACATACACATACACCACATACACATACACATACACATACACATACACATACACATACACATACACACACACACACACACACACACACATCTATATAATATAAGGATAATAATAATAATAATAATAATAATAATAATAATAATAATAATAATAATAATAATAATAATAATAATATAATAATAATAATATAATAATGATAATGATAACCAAAAATTAATAAAAATAGTAATAACAATGATAATAATTATGATTGCAATAATAATAATAATGATAATGATGATATATGATGATAATGACAACAATAATGATAACCATAATAATGCTGATAATAGCAGAAAAGATTATATGATAATAATATTGATGAGAATACAGGTTGACATTAATAAATCCGGCAATCTCCGGACCTTAAGAGAAAATTCCGCATTTTTTTAAGGTTATGTACATGTTATATATATTAAACAGAAAATAAATACGTGCACAATCTTTTAAAGAAACTCAAACACTAAATGAAAAGCAAATGAAATGAAATGCTCACGAACTCAATAATACTTTCTTTTTTTTTTTAGCATTTCCACACAATGCTTACGTTTTACACCAACTCTCTTCTTTTCTGAATCCATCATATACAGCAGCAAAAGCGTGATAAAATGAGAAATGATGAGCAGGATTGTCTTTTTGCACGTGTAAGGCCCAACAAATGATTCTGGAGTACAGCGCCATCAAAACAAACGGCGAATTTAGGAAACAGTTGCAAGCCAATGCCGTAAATTTGAAAATACGCTCGGAAATCAATACCGGAAATTTGAAGGAACCGGATTATCGATGGCCGGATTTTTGAATGTCAACTTGTAATAGTAATAGTAATAATGATAATAACCATAGTAATAATAATAAATATAAGCATTATAATAATAGAAATTATAGAAAATATTAGTGATACTAGTAATAACAATGATAATAACAATAATGACAATAACAATAATCATGATAACAATTCACACCTGAAAAAAGAATAAAGCAGCATCGACAAACTAATAACAAATGCACATTATAAATTCAGAGCTCATGAGAATACAAAGACTAGCGATTTGTCATTACTCGCTGTGATATAATCCTCTGTCTGTCATAAACATCCTAGATATCAAGCGCTGCCTAGGATGGCTTTTACAAAGGTAATAAATATCATTTGATTCAAGTAATTAAAAGTCATTGTCATGACCTTTAGCAGGAAATAAAATCGCATTCATCAACTTCCTAGAGAAAAAAAATTATAAGAGAAATTCTGTTTGTTTTGAAAAGGGGAAACGAGCGTAAAAAGAAGAAAATGCTTTTGTTAAATTGCATGCGATGATAATATGATTTTGCATATGAGAGGATGGTATATCTGAAGGTATCAGCTTTGTGTTAAATTACGTAATGTAAAATGTTAAAGACCGGACTTTTCGAAATATGCGAACATTTGGTAATGAATTAAGCCAAACAATATCTGATCAGAATGAACAAAAAGTTTATCACTGATTATTTTTGTGGGAATATTAATGGAAAATCATGTGCTATCATTTATTCTCTCTAGAATAACCTTTCGTCTCAAATACGAAAATATACCAAACAAATTTATTAAACCTACTTGTCTGTATCATAAGTTATCATCATTTTTGTGCATTTAAAATTGAATATAAATTTGATATAATTTCAAATAAAAAAATATACGTATTGACAATAATGATAACATAATTCCCTCCCAATTATTTCAATACTAATAATGAACACCTCTGACTTTCATATTCTCCATCTACCCTTCTCTTCATAATTCTTTTCAATAAAGATGACCAAAGTGCTGAGGGCGCTGGCACTGGACACGAGCCAAAGCAAGGTCCATTTCCCTTACGGCCGTATCTAGTGCCTTCCCATCCAGCGAGATACAGTGTTCGGGCTTGTCATAGGTGGCCATCCTTTCCGAGATAGCGCGAGTGTCAAGGGAACAAGATGTGAGAAGTGAGGAGAAAGCTCGAGGAGCAAGGAAGCAATTTGGCGTCGAAGAATGAGTCAAATAATATTCCCTTTGATTTTCCTCATGCCATCGTCAATAATATTGTTGCACCTGCAATCCTGTTGTTGATAACAGAACGAGTAAAACATCGAAGAAAATGGAAATATCGAAATTTGGAATGAAAAATTTGCTCAACCAAAAAGCAGTCAGGTAACAGGCCAACGTGCCTAAGATTTTAGTGTTGTGAATATCAATGGTGTTATGATTTTGACATTATGGTTATCAAAACGTTATTGACAAAAATACTAACATAAAAAAAATCAGGGGATGAGTTAAACAGATGAGATACATAGAACTATTAATTGACTCCTTGGTGACTAAACACTTGAAGAGCCATCCATGTGTAAAGAAAAACAATAAACTAAACTAACGTAACACTAATATTACATTAAATATCAGAATGCAACTTTACCATGATGAATATTTTTCTCTTTATTATTACTGATTCTCTATTCCTCAGCATCGTTTCATTTTGTACATATATTTTTATAGGAATAGTTTTACATTAAATGTGTTTCCTGGTGACCAACATCTGCATAGAACGAAATGGATTTTTATTTTATCTCATAATTACACTGTTATGTATATACATGTGGGCATGTGTATCTGTCTGCCTATCAGGCTATTAGACTATCTATATGTTTGTATACACAACCACACAGTGCACACACACACACACACACGCACGCACACACACACACAACACACACACACACACACAACACACACACACACACACACACACACACACACACACACACATATATATATATATTATATATATATATATATATATATATATATATATATAATATATACATATACATACATACATAGTACACACAACACACACACACACACACACACACACACACACACACACACTACATTATATATATATATATATATATATATATATATATATATATATATATATATATTTGAATGTATGTATGCATACATACTGATAGATACAACCCTAAAATGAGTGACTTCCATTAATTAGTACAATTTACATCAAATGCGTATCGTTTGAATTTCTGTGCACTTCATATAAGATTAGCAATTAATTTCTCTGAAGATTTTTCTCCCACTTCCCTTGTTTTGTGGTTTCCTAGAAATTACTTTGGCCAATTTCTTAAGAAGATCCGATTAACAAAATGAATTCCAAGAATTTAATGGGACGTTCTTCTGAGTCGTATGAAATGAAAAATGATAAAAAGTAAACAAACAAAAGTTTCTTTATATTTCTATTCGTCCACTCAAAGTCTGCAGTCATTAAAAGGTTTACAGTAAATTAACCTAAATAATTATGTAAGAAAATATGTCAGTTTTTTTTATGTTTTTTTCACGTGAGCTCTTTGGACGTCCGTGGGGTTCTTAGATACGATCGATGTTCTTTCAATAAGTGAAGTACATAATTTTAAGGACAAAGTGCTGGGTTTCGCAAACACTGTGGATGACACGGCAGGGGGCCAGGTTTCTTTGTCGTCTCATGTGAAAGCAGTCTGCTCGCCTTATGGTGATTGTCAGCTGGAGTTGTAGATGTATCAGTTATGGCTTTTTCATGTTATGTAGCCCTCATTTTCTAACATACTTATAGATGTATCAGTTAAGGTTTTATAGATTAACACATACTATAGATTATAGATTTTATAGATTAACACATATAGATGTATCAGGTAAAGCTTTTTTTTCATGTTATGTAACCCCCATTTTCTAAAACATTTCTTTTTAGGATAGGAACTGGTCTACTACTCTTTCCTCAGAGCTATAAGAAATTAACAGATATGTCAAAGGTTAAGTCGAGATGATCCTTCTAATTATTAAAACAGAATTCTCCTTTGAACAAGAATTGTATATGATCTCACCCGTGGAAAAGAATTTAACTTGATTCGGGATGAAAGTTTCGTATTCTTTAAAGAAATTTGATGTCAACCTCTTTAACAACTGATCTTGTCTGCTATTGCATATGGATATGTTGTAGTTGAGAATCTGCTTTGAAGGCTCTTCTGACCCCTTTCAGACAGTGCTGCTTGTGCATATTGAGCTGTTGCTGGAAGTCCCCCACCCTAGGTTTAAGAGACACGAGTTTATCATCTGATGTACATATTAACCGGCACAGAAGGGCCTCATAGAGAAAATATCCTGATGGTACACATGGACATGTTTTGCTAAGGATCATAGATTACCCCACCCCCATGCGTGCTGCGATTTCTCAGTCAGAATATCGTGCAAATGATGATTTTATCCTTGATCTGCAATTAGCGCAAGTTTTGATATTCTGATTACATATAAATACACAAATTATTTTGTTGTCGAACCAGAATCCCAGGAGAAGACTATCTGTAATTAAAGAAATTGCCAAAAGATGGTAGAGATGAACTTTGAAGAAAATAAAGGCTAATATATGAAAAAGGAGGTTGACATATAATCATAATATATTAAGACACCGTTTCCGTATAAAACCGAAGCATCAAGTGAGCAAAAAGACCCCTGAAAACGTTTTCACAGAAGATAATGGAACTGAAACAACAATTAGGAAAAGACTCCCCATGGAAGAAGAAAAAAGTGGGAGTGGGTTCTGTGTGCGGAAAAGAAAGGTCAACAGGCGAGATTGGAGGTCCACCTTGAACAAATATGTGGCCGACGATCAATCTAACGTCCTGTGTTAAAGTGTACACAGGAATTGCCTTCAGATGTGCCGAGGGACCGGAGTCGGGTGATATAAAACCCCTGAAAGTAATTGCTATTAAATGTGTATTGTCATTCAAACGAAAGAGAGAAGGAAAGAACGTAAGATAGTTAAGAAATGGAATGCATTTCAATCGATTAAAAGAGATCGCAAGAATCTTAATTAGTATTAAGGATTCATTCGAATAACAAGATCTGGTTTTACATAATCTCAAACTTTATCATAAAATATCTAGCACTACTGTTAAACAAACATTCACACCGAAAAAGAAAAAAAGAAAAAAGCCCAGAAAGCAGAAAAAAGTTTAACCTATTACTTAACAAACTATTAAACATTAAAAAAAGGAAACAGGAAAGTTCCACACAGAGGAATATACAAACAGACGTACACTAAAACACGCCGATAGAACGAATGATCATGCAACAGTCAGCAATGCAAGAGTGAGGGCGGACAGTGCATGGGATAGATGATGACAGATGCGAAGGGGAGGAGACTAATTGGTGATAAGTGTGTAAGGGGGAAGGAGCAGGAAGTGACAAGTGTAAAGGGAGAAGGTATAGAGCGAGGAGGGGGAAGGCCCGAGTGTTGACTGATGTGAGAGGCGAGGGGGAAACCGATGACGTGTATTAAGTGCGGCGGTGGAAATGCATGGATACGAATCAGTAGGGATGCACATAAATACGGAAGGGCGCAGTTATACACAGAAATGCACACGTGTAGACAGACAGACATAGACAAGACACATAATCACACACACGCACACAAACGTACAAGCACATTTGTTTCCACGCAAAGTAGTACATATATTCAGCTTTCCTCCTTTGGCAAAAGAAGCGATTTCTCTCTCTCTCTTTCTCTCTCTCTCTCTCTCTCTCTCTCTCTCTCTCTCTCTCTCTCTCTCTCTCTCATACAAGTGTTTGTCTGTTTGTGTGTGCGTGTGTGTGCATTTGTGAGTGTACATAATCAGCATAAAATGTTTGTGCGAGTATGCTCTGTCTGCGTCGAAGGCAAATAGATTACGTTTTTTTCAAAACCACACGAGTGCAATTTAAATAAGTAGCCAAAATACGAAAAAAAAACATAATAACGGACAAATGTTGATTCTTTCGCCAAACCACCATTTCACTTTGACATGAACATATGGAGTCGATTCAGTCCACAGTACATGTCGAATTGCTTTGCCAACTTTATACGATAAATAGCGGTTCGTATCAATCATGTGATCTATATATCCCGATGCGATTCGTACACCAAAAGCGACGTCCTTTCTCGTTCGCGTACACTGGGTCCCCGTGATAGATGGTAATCCATTGGTACAGAAAATCCTCCACTGCGTTCTGTTGGGTAGACCCTCATGAACGATTCCCACATATCTCTTCATTGATCTTATGGGGCTGTAATCCCTGGGCTAATGTTGCTTTCGAGAGTGAGTGATGGACTTTTTTTCGTCTCTTTTTTTTATTTATCGTTTTTTTTCGTCCCATCGTTCTTGTCATTTGTTGCGTCTCGCTAAAAGAGAGAGAGAGAGAGAGAGAGAGAGAGAGAGAGAGAGAGAGAGAGAGAGACAGAGAGACAGAGGCAGAGAGAGACAGAGACAGAGACAGAGACAGAGACAGAGACAGAGACAGACACACAGAGAGCACAGAGAGAGAGAGAGAGAGAGAGAGAGAGAGAGAGAGAGAGAGAGAGAGAGAGAGAAAGAGAGAGAGAGAGAGAGAGAGAGAGAGAGAGAGAGAAGAGACAGACAGACAGACAGACAGACAGAAGACAGACAGACAGACAGACAGACAGACAGACAGACAGACAGACAGACAGAGACATAGACAGAGAGAGAAAGAAAAGAAAGAATGAGAGAAAGAGAGAGAAAGAGAGAGAGAGAGAGAGAAGAGAGAGAGAGAGAGAGAGAGAGAGAAGAGAGAGAGAGAGAGAGAGAGAGAGAGAGAGAGAGAGAGAGAGAGAGAGAGAGAGAGAGAGAGAGAGAGAGAGAGAAAGAGAGAGAGAGAGAGAGAGAGAGAGAGAGAGAGAGAGAGAGAGAGAGAGAGAGAGACAGAGAGAGAGAGAGAGAGAGAGAGAGAGAGAGAGAGAGAGAGAGAGAGAGAGAGAGAGAGAGAGAGAGAGAGAGAGAGAGAGAGAGAGAGAGACAGAGAAGATAGACAGAGAGAGAAGAGAGAATAGATAGATAGATATAGATAGATAGAGAGAGAGGAGAGAGCTTAGACAGGGGAAAGGGGAAATAGGGAGGACTTTGAGGAGATGAAAGCGGAGAAGGAGTGCAAAAACATGTACAAAGGGGAGGGAACAGTGAAGGGGAGGGGTGAAGGAGAGGGGTGAGGGTGAGGGGTGAGGGGGAGGGGTGACTGGGCAGCAGTTCCATTTACTCCGACGAAAAAGAAATGATGAAGAGAATGCGAGGGATATCATGAGGAGGACAAGAGGGACTAGACAAGGATGATAAAAGAAAGGCAGAGGAAGCAGATTAAAATATGAAAATGAAGACAAAAATTTAGAGCATACGATAAAAAAAATTACAGGAAGGAGGATGAGGAAAGAGGGTGAAGGAAGAGAGAAATGTTAAAAAGGGAGGAAGAATGA
>NW_020869918.1:160190-162690 GCF_003789085.1 Penaeus vannamei | reverse complement strand
AGGAAGAGGAAGAGAAGAAAGAGGGGGAGGAAGAGAAGAAAGAGAATGGGGAGGGGATATGGAGAGGAGGAGGAGGAGGAGGAGAAGAGGAGGCGGAGGAGTAGAAAGAAGATAAGGGGTAGAAAGGGGAAGAGGAAGATGAGGGGGGAGGAGAGAAAGAGGAGGAAGGAGGAGGAGGAGAAGGTAGATGAGCAGGAACAATAGGAGGAGGAGGAGGAAAAGTGGGAGGAGTAGGAGTAAGTGGAGGAAGAGGAGGGGGAGGAGAAGGAACAATAGGAGGATGAGGATGAGGTGGGGGAGGAGTAGGAGTAGGAGGAGAAGGAGAAAAAGAAGGAAGAGATGGGGAGGAGGAGAAAGAGAAAGAAAAGGAGGAGGATGATGAGCTTATGATTATGAGTAAGGGTGTAAAGGGAAGGGGAGTGAGGTTGTGAGGGGTGTGAGTAATTGGAGGTGGTTGGTTGGAAGGAGGTCACTCTTTATTCTCTCTCTCTCTCATTTTCTTTTTCCTATTCTCCCTATCAGTCTCTCTCTCTTTTTCCTTTTCTCTCTCTTATATTCTTTTTCTCTCTTTTTCCTATTCTCTCTTCCTTTCTTCTATTCTCTGTCTCTGTTACTCTCTCTTTCTCCATCTCCTTTCCTCTCTATTTCTCTCGTACTCCAACTCTCTCTCTCTTCCTCTTCTCCTCCTCTCGACTTGCTCCTCACTCTTTCTCTCTCTCTACTTCTCCTTCTCTTCCCTCTCTTCACAGTACGTAAAGGACCTTAGATGAAATGGTTCCAGTGTGAAGAATTTAAAAGCCCGAGCAATTTCTGGTGCGGAAGGTTGAGCTCGGTCACGGGGCGTGTTTTAGCAAAGGAACTATTTAACGAGTATTTTCTTCAATAAGGAACACGTCCCCGGTACGCTTTTGGCACAGGATATTTCTGTATGAGGTGGAAACTCATGTTACCGGCGTGCGTGGGCGTGTACGTGGGTGTTTTTCATGTACTTACGGGAAAACGTCGACAGTCAAGCAGCGTTATATAACACGTACTCTGGGAACGAGGGAAGGGTGGACTCTCTTAATCCATAAGCCCGATGCTTCATTGAACTGTCTAATGACGTGTGCTTGATTTTTTCCCATTTCTTAAAATAGCAAGTTCTTTAGGTGAATGGGTCATACTGAAGATAATATCAATTAGTAGGAAAACTAGAGATGGATAAAGCAGCGAAACATTTTTATAATATCAAAGACTTAATCAATCTACTTAAATGACAAATACCAAATGAGGAAAATATTTGTAATAGTTTGGAAACAAACGCCAAATGGTGATGTGAGTGGAAAGAGAATCATGATAATTATGATAATGTCAACATTGGTATAATGATACTAAGAATGATAATGATAATAAAAATAATAATAACGGCAGCAAAAAAAAAAAAAAAAAAAAAAAAAAAAAAAAAATAATATATATATATATATTATTGAAAATAATAACAATGACAATAATGATAATAAATAAAAAATGATGATAATGTTAACATTAATTCTGGAGGAAATAATTTTGATAACAATAATAGCAATAATGAGAACAAAAGTAATGATAGTTATGATTATTATAATAACATTTTCCCCCCAGAGACGTTTCATTTAAGAAAGGGACACGGCTGTAATGATGCACTACTGATGTTGGTATATGAAATGCGGTCTGCTTTGGATAAGGGTCATGAACTTGTCTCACTGGTTTTTAGTGCAGTTTTTGACACTTAAACAAAAGGGTTTTATTTTTCAGTTGCAGTCTGTCGGTGTTAGTGGTAAAGTTTTAAGTATTTTAACTGAATTTTTAACAGGTAGACAGTAGCATGTTCATGTTGATGGTAGTTTTAGCTAGTATTCCCATGTGTCTCCTGGGGTTCCTCAAGGTAGCGTTCCTGGCTCTTTGCTCTTCTTTTTGTATACAAGCCATACCTGGTCCGGCATTACTAATAAAATGTTGGCATATGCTGATGATACTTCTCTCTATGTTGATATTCTTTCTCCGGCAACCAGGCGAATGGTAGCTGACAGTCTCATTGTAGACCTGATGATAATGCAGTCGTGGTGCTCCCGACGGGGCATGAAGTCAAATCCTATCAAGGCCAAGACTGAGTTGGTCTAGACAGCAATTGCCTCGGCATCCAAGTCTGCTGATTAATTGAGTCTTAATCTCTTCAGTGGATAATCTGAAGCTCTTAGGTGTAACCCTTGATTCAAAGCATACATCTGAATTGCAGATTAGGAATCTGGCCCGGGCGATTTCATTCGGAAATGCAAGATCTATGAAGATGATATTACTCGTAGATTTTTTTTTTTTTTTTTTTGACTTGTTTGAATATTGTTTTCCTGTGTGGTTATCTGCTGCAGAGCCACATTTAAAGCAGCTTGATCGTTCTTTTAATTCCATTCTTTTTTTCCTTTTCATTATTTTATCTTTTCCTGAACATGTGTACATTGGGGCTCTTTTAGTCTTAAACAAGATT
>NW_020869918.1:152690-155190 GCF_003789085.1 Penaeus vannamei | reverse complement strand
CATTTCTAATGGAAACCCTTGATTATTCTTTTTTATATTTATTCGTTTTTATTTTTATATTTATTCCATTTTCAAATTGGATTATCAATTTTCACTTCATTTAAAAGCTAAAATAAGCGTAACCAATCTGAATATGGAACACTTTATTATACAGATATTTCAGAAATGCATCAGTAAACGAGTTTTACAAAGATTTTTCAAAATAAAGATTCCAAAGTCTTAAAGTCTTAACATTTCTCACGTTTTCGTCCACGTGTTTGACTTTGCGTACAGCAAGAGAGAGAGAGAGAGAGAGAGAGAGAGAGAGAGAGAGAGAGAGAGAGAGGAGAGAGAGAGGAGAGAGAGAGAGAGAGAGAGAGAGAGAGAGAGAGAGAGAGAGAAAGAGAGAGAGAGAGAGAGAGAGAGAGAGAGAGAGAGAGAGAGAGAGAGAGAGAGAGAGAGAGAGAGAGAGAGAGAGAGAGAGAGAGAGAGAGAGAGAGAGAGAGAGAGAGAGAGAGAGAGAGAGAGAGAGAGAGAGAGAGAGAGAGAGAGAAAGAGAGAGGAGGAGAGAGGAGAGGAGAGAGAGAGAGAGAGAGAGAGAGAGAGAGAGAGAGAGAGAGAGAGAGAGAGAGAGAGAGAGAGAGAGAGAGAGAGAGAGAGAGAGAGAGAGAGAGAGAGAGAGAGAGATAAACAAAACAATATATATATATTTATTTTGCCAGTGTATCAGCACGATGTTTTTACCATTCAATGACATCTATAAGTGTATGCCTTTCATTCCCATAAATCTTGGCATTACCAGATAAAAAATAAACATAAAACAGTAGATTATACATTAAGAAAGATAGATGCTGCAGATTTTGTACCTTCATAATTCATATAGAATAAGAAAGAAAATCTTTTTTCTAATGTTTTGTTTCGTCCTTATTTTTTTTTCAGAATATTTTGTACTATATATTCTTGTTTCTTCTGTTTCTGCCTTCATCTGTTTTCCTTGTTTGTTTTTATTCTTATTTATCCATCTAGTCTATTCCTATTATCAATCTGCTTTGCTCCCATTTGACCAGTCTTTCCCCTATTTTCTCTTCTATTCATCTCTATTTCTTCCCTTTCGTTCATCGCTCCCACTCCTTTTTTCTTTCATCCGTCTGTTACTTCTCCTCATTCACCCGTCTCTCCCTTTCTCTCTTTTTCTTCCATCCATCCCTCTTTACTACTGCCCTTTCATATGTCTTTCCTTTTATTTTGTATCTCCTTCATCTTCTTTCTTTTCCCTCCATCAACCTGACTCTTCATCTATCTTCCTCTCTTTTACTTTTTTCATTTATCTGTCTCTTCTCCCTTCCTATTTTCTCTCTCTTTATATTGTTATTCATTTACTGCTTACTTTCTTCATCCTTCATTTATCTGCTTCTTATTCCTTCCTACCTCATTCTCATTCTTCCCTTCCTCCCTCCCTCCTTCCCTCCCTCCCTCTCTTCCCTCCTCCTTCGTCTCTCCGTGCCACCTGCCATCCTCCCTCCTTCCTTCTTTCCCTCCTTCCTTCCCTCTCCTCCTTCTTCCTCCCTCCTTCCCTCCTTCCCTTCCTTCCTTCCCTCTCGCCCTCCCTCTTTCCTCCTTTCCTCCCTCCTTCCCTCTTCCTCCCTCCCTCCCTCCTTCCCTCCTTCCCTCCTTCCTTCTCTCACCCTCCCTTCTTCCTCTCCCTTCCCTCCCTCCCTCCTTCCTTCCCTCTCACCCTCCCTTCTTCCTTCCTTCCCTCTCACCTCCCTTCTTCCCTCCCTCCCTCCTTCCCTCCTTCCTTCCCTTCTTCCTCCCCCACCCAGGAGGCAACTGCGAGGAACGGCGGAGGAGCTGAGGTCGAAGTACTCGGTCATCTCTGTTAAGGTGAATTACTTAAAGATTAAGGTAGGGGCTCGAGGGGAAGAGAGGAAGGGAGAGGAAGGAAGGAGGGGGAGGGGAGAGGAAGGAGGTAGAGGAGGGAGAAGGGAGAGAGGAAGGAGGTGGAGGAGGAGAGGGAGGGAGAGGAGGGGAGGAGGAGAGAGAGGGAGAGGAGAGAGAGAGAGGAGGAGGGAGGGGGAAAGAGGGAGAGGAGAGGAAGGAGGCTGGAGGGTGGAGGGAGAGGGAGAGAGAAAGGGAAGAGGTGAAGGAGGTGGAGAGGGAGGGAGAGAGAGGAAGGAGGGCTGGAGGTGGAGGAGGGAGAGAGGAGAGAAAGGAAGAGGTGATGGAGGAGAAGGAGGGACCGCAGAGAGAGAGGAAGGAGAGCTGGAGGTGGAGGAGGGAGAGGAGGAAGGGTGGAAAGAGAGACGGGAAGTAGTAGTGTCAGTGTCTGTAGGGAAAGACGTAAGGGAGATGAGGAGGATGGAGTATTCTGCGACATCCACATTGGAACTGAACAACTGGAAAAAAGTCACACGAGAATATGGATGGATAGATGGTTAGATATATAGATATAGATATAGAAAAATGGATAGCCAGATAAATTTATAGACACATTGATATAAACAAAACCATATTCGTTTTT
>NW_020869918.1:145190-147690 GCF_003789085.1 Penaeus vannamei | reverse complement strand
GATATCCGGGGTGAGGTTCATCTCGGTTGGATGGATATGCTAATTGTCTCATTACTGTTTCTTTTACGAGGTTTAGAATGTTGATGATGACGAGGATACGTGTAATTCTAGATTATAAATAAATGGATAAATAAAGATAATTAAAAAGAAGGTTTAGAATGTTGATAAGGACGATGAGACGTGTAATTCTAGATAATAAATAAATGGATGAATAAAAGATACATAAAAATAAGGTCTAGAATGTTGATAATGAGAGGATACGTGTAATTCTAGATTATAAATAAATGGATGAATGATCTGGCGAGGATACGTGTAATTCTAGATTATAAATAAATGGATAAATAAGATAATAAAAGAAGGTTTAGAATGTTGATAATGACGAGGATACGTGTAATTCTAGATTATAAATAAATGGAAAATAAAGATAATAAAAAGAAGGGTTAGAATGTTGATGATGACGAGGATACGTGTAATTCTAGATTATGAATAAATGGATGAATAAAGATACATAAAAAGAAGGTCTAGAATGTTGATGATGACGAGGATACGTGTAATTTCTAGATTATGAATAAATGGATGAATAAAGAGAATTAAGAAGAAGGTCTAGAATGTTGATGATGACGAGGATACGTGTAATTCTAGATTATAAATAAATGGATGAATAAAGATACATAAAAAGAAGGTCTAGAATGTTGATGATGACGAGGATACGTGTAATTCTAGATTATGAATAAATGGATGAATAAAGATGAATAAAAGAAGGTCTAGAATGTTGATGATGACGAGGATACGTGTAATTCTAGATTTATAAATAAATGGATGAATAAGAGATACATAAAAAGAAGATTTAGAATGTTGATAATGACGAGATACGTGTAATTCTAGATTATAAATAAATGGATGAATAAAGATAATAAAAAATAAGGTCTAGAATGTTGATAATGACGAGGATACGTGTAATTCTAGATTATAAATAAATGGATGAATAAAGATAAATAAAAAGAAGGTTTAGAATGTTGATAATGACGAGGATACGTGTAATTCTAGATTATAAATAAATGGATGAATAAAGATACAAAAAAAGAAGGTTTAGAATGTTGATGATGACGAGGATACGTGTAATTCTAGATTATAAATAAATGGATGAATAAAGATAAATAAAAAGAAGGTTTAGAATGTTGATAATGACGAGATACGTGTAATTCTAGATTATAATAAATGGATGAATAAAGATAATAAAAAGAAGGTTTAGAATGTTGATAATGACGAGGATACGTGTAATTCTAGATTATAAATAAATGGATGAATAAAGATACATAAAAAGAAGGTTTAGAATGTTGATAATGACGAGGATACGTGTAATTCTAGATTATAATAAATGGATGAATAAAGATAAATAAAAGAAGGTTTAGAATGTTGATAATGACGAGGATACGTGTAATTCTAGATTATAAATAAATGGATGAATAAAGATAATTAAAAAGAAGGTTTAGAATGTTGATAATGACGAGGATACGTGTAATTCTAGATTATAAATAAATGGATGAATAAAGATAAATAAAAAGAAGGTTTAGAATGTTGATAATGACGAGGATACGTGTAATTCTAGATTATAAATAAATGGATGAATAAAGATAAATAAAAAGAAGGTTTAGAATGTTGATAATGACGAGGATACGTGTAATTCTAGATTATAATAAATGGATGAATAAAGATAAATAAAAAGAAGGTTTAGAATGTTGATAATGACGAGGATACGTGTAATTCTAGATTATAAATAAATGGATGAATAAAGATAATTAAAAAGAAGGTTTAGAATGTTGATAATGACGAGGATACGTGTAATTCTAGATTATAAATAAATGGATGAATAAAGATAATAAAAGAAGGTTTAGAATGTTGATAATGACGAGGATACGTGTAATTCTAGATTATAGATAAATGGATGAATAAAGATAAATAAAAAGAAGGTTTAGAATGTGATAATGACGAGGATACGTGTAATTCTAGATTATAGATAAATGGATGAATAAAGATAACATAAAAAGAAGTTTTAGAATGTTGATAATGACGAGGATACGTGTAATTCTAGATTATAGATAAATGGATGAATAAAGATAAATAAAAAGAAGGTTTAGAATGTTGATAATGACGAGGATACGTGTAATTCTAGATTATAAATAAATGGATGAATAAAGATAAATAAAAAGAAGGTTTAGAATGTTGATAATGACGAGGATACGTGTAATTCTAGATTATAAATAAATGGATGAATAAAGATAATTAAAAAGAAGGTTTAGAATGTTGATAATGACGAGGATACGTGTAATTCTAGATTATAAATAAATGGATGAATAAAGATACATAAAAAGAAGGTTTAGAATGTTGATAATGACGAGGATACGTGTAATTCTAGATTATAAATAAATGGATGAATAAAGATAAATAAAAAGAAGGTTTAGAATGTTGATAATGACGAGATACGTGTAATTCTAGATTA
>NW_020869918.1:132690-135190 GCF_003789085.1 Penaeus vannamei | reverse complement strand
GATAATGATAATAATAAAATCATTGGGAAAAATGATGCTCATGATAATGATAATGATGGTAATGATAATCATAATGATAATAATAAAAGTAATGATGATAATGATAATAATAGTGATAATCATAATGATAATGATGCTAGTTATATCAATAATGATAATA
Organism: Penaeus vannamei; assembly: GCF_003789085.1. Taxonomy (NCBI): domain Eukaryota; kingdom Metazoa; phylum Arthropoda; class Malacostraca; order Decapoda; family Penaeidae; genus Penaeus; species Penaeus vannamei. The sequence continues at coordinate 135,030 of NW_020869918.1, read as the reverse complement.
AAAAATAATAATGATAATAATGATGATAATGCTAATAATGATATTGGTAATAATAATGGTGATGGTAATGATACTTATAAAAATCATCATTATAATAATCATGATAATTATAATCATCATCATCACACATATAAATATATATAATAATGATAATGATAATAATAAAAGTTGTAATAATGATATGATGTCTAAAGAAATAATAACAATAACTATATCAAATTAGTAATAATGCTGACGGTGATTAATGCCCATTATAACTTTGATGATCATTTTTTATTACTATTTCTTTTATCATTATTATTATCATCATTTTTATTATCATTATTATCATCACTTTTATTATATCATCAACATTATCATTGTTATCATATATTTTTTGTTATAATTATCATTACTATTTATAATTATCCGTATGATAGAAATAATGATCATGTCAGCTGCTGCTGACTTCAAGTTTTCGGGTTGTATACCTAAAAAAGTGTAAATTATTATAAAAGAGATGACATTAAATGCACATGTCATTCGGAAGTCTAATATATAGATTTTGACTTTGCACTCTATAGTTTGCTAAATTCATCATCAGAATGGGTTCAGTTTGTGTTTCTACGCGAGAGCATGCTTATTACCTGGTTTATCATGAAAGAGGGAAGAAAAGGAGAAAGCGTGTCATGAAAGATAGTAGAAACATTCTAAAGACGACATATACATTGTGTTAATTATAATTATCCGTATGATAGAAATAACAATACAAAGAATGATATTGATGATGGATAATACAGTCACAAAGATGATAATGATGATGAGAGTAAATAATCTCTCTCTCTCTCTCTCTCTCTCTCTCTCTCTCTCTCTCTCTCTCTTCTCTTCTCTTTCTCTCTCTCTCTCTCTCTCTCTCTCTCTCTCTCTCTTCTCTCTCTCTCTCTCTCTCTCTCTCTCTCTCTCTCTCTCTCTCTCTCTCTCTCTCTCTCTTTCACATAGATCTTAGCTTCAAGTTTTCGAGTTATATACATTTTAAATTTCAGTGCTTAAGTGATGTGTAAATTATTATGACAGTAAAAACACAGTTGCAATACATATCTGATCTAATCATGTCATGTCATTCGGAAATCTGTAATATATGTAGTGTTGTTTGATTATTGTTCCGCTAATAAAAATGGTTTTTCATTTACTAAATATTACTTACTTATTACATGGTTGATCATGGAAGAGGGAAGAAAGAGTGAAAGAGTGTCATGAAAGATAGTAGAAAACATTCTGCATATAATTATGATATGATATGTCTGTCATTAGTATCATTAGATTTTTTATCATTGTAATTCTATTATTTCTTATCGTCATTTTTGTTCTATTATATTATTATTATTATTATCATTATTATTATTATTATCATTATTATTATTATTATTATTATTATATCATTATTATTATTATTTTATTATTATTATTATTATTATTATTAATTATTATTATTATTTATTATTATTATTATTATTATATTATTATTATTAATTATTATAATTATAATTAATAATAATAGTAATATAATAATTTTATTATTATCATTATTATTATTATTATTATTATTATTATCATTATATCATTATTATATCATTAATTATCATTTAATGTTATCATCATTTTAATATAAATAATAATTATCATTATTATAATTATTATCATTGTTATTATTATTATTTTCATTACTATATCATTTATTATGATTATGATTATTATTCCTACTATTATTATTGTTGTCATCATTCTTATCATTGTTGTTGTTATTCTTATCATCAGTATCATTATTGTTATAACAATCATTATTATGATTACTGCAATTGTTATTACTTTGTTATCAGGACTGTTAAGATGTTATCATTATCATTGTTTTATTTTATAAACTATTATTTTCATTATTATTTATTCATTATTATCATTATTATTAGTATTGTTATCATTATCATTACAAATTAATTTATGTGATTTTACTATTATTATATCATTTTCATTACTGTTTGCTATTCTTATTATTCTTATTCTTATGATTATTTCTTCTTCATCTTATCATTTTTTTATCATCTCATTTTTGTTATCGTTATTGTTCTTAATTTTACTATTACTTTTTATAGCTTTTATCATCATTATCATTATGACTATTATTGTTATAATTATCATCATTATTGTCATTATTACCATTAATATTACTATGATTATTGTTATCGTGCATTATCATTATCACCATTGCTAATGTTATTGTTATCAATATTATTATTCTAGTTTCACTATCATTGATATTATCATTATCATTATTGTTGTTCTCATTGAAAAAAATATAATAACAAT
>NW_020869918.1:120190-127690 GCF_003789085.1 Penaeus vannamei | reverse complement strand
ATTATCATTTTCATCATCATCATCTACATTATCATCATGATTATTGTTAGTATCATTATCATCATTACCATTGTTCTCATTGTCATTATTATTGTTATATTATTAACGTGATTATCAACTGCCACTATCATAATGATCATTACTATTGTCATAGCTGTCATCATTATCATTTTTATTATTATCATGATAATCATGAGTATTATTCTATTCTTATTCAAATCCTAATTCTTATTGGTGATTCCGCTATTAGTTGTCATCATTATTATTTTTATTATTATCATGATTGGTGCCTCTGCTATTAGTTTGTTGGCTTGTTCGTTAGTTAGATGGTTAGCAGGATAACTTAAAAAGTTATGTACAGATTTTTATGATTTTTTTTGCCAGAGGTGTGTCTCCCCCCCCCCCCCTCCTTAGACGCCAGAAAATTTTGTTGGTGATCCAGGAATTTTTAAAAGGATTCATTAGCATTGCGAGATAGGGAAACACGGACGTCACCAATCTACTTAAGAAAGAGATGATTTTAATGCAATTCTTTAAGTGTGAATATTTTTATTTCATCAGTAACCATATTCCATCCATCATTATTGCCATTTTCATATCATCATCATTATTACCATAATTTACCTTTTTACCATGTGCATGCTTACGGCACGAATGTATCGTACTAATCATACATATATATATTACATCAGCAGAAACATTTTATAACCAATGAATATTACTGTAACATTATTAATTATTGTGAGTATTTCCCTCATTACCTTCGTCAAAAAATTATGCTGGCACGTTTTTTTTTATGATTAATAGCTGTATGATAAATATATATTATGAAATATATATTTCATGTATATATCATGCAATACATGATATATACAACCTATACATCATGTATTTCAATGCAGGCTTACTGAATGTGCTCAGACATGTATTTTTGAACTGCAATAAAAGTCTATGATAATTTTGAAGTTCCATAGCAAACCAAAGTCTCCATGAGTCATGATAATTTGAAGTTCCATAGCAAACCAAAGTCAATTTGAAGTTCCATAGCAAACCCAAAGTCCTATGATAATTTTGAAGTTCCATAGCAAACCAAAGTCTATGATAATTTTGAAGTCCATAGCAACCAAAGTCTATGATTAATTTTGAAGTTCCATAGCAAACCAAAGTCTATGATAATTTTGAAGTTTCCATAGCAAACCAAAGTCTATGATAATTTTGAAGTTCCATAGCAAACCAAAGTCTATGATAATTTGAAGTTCCATAGCAAACCAAAGTCTATGATAATTTTGAAGTTCCATAGCAAACCCTATGATAATTTTTGAAGTTCCTAGCAAACCAGTCTATGATAATTTTGAAGTTCCATAGCAAACCATTGCATTTTACACAGTTGGAAAAATCAACTCAAATTCAAAGCAATTTACAGCTATTTTTTGGAATCCACAACGGAAAATAGAAAAGATACTATTCCTTAGCACTTCGAAATGGAATGGCAAAAAATAAAGACAAGAAAAAACTCATTCAGTGTCAGCATTGCACTCTAGACAACAGAACCGCGGACGTCACCGGTGTTCTTGAGAAAAGGTGATTTTAATGTAATTCTTTGTGTGATTAATTTTTATCAGTGACCCTATTGCAAGGCGGAGATGTGCTTCTTATCATTATTATTATCATTATGATTATTATTATTTCCATTATCATCACTGTTATCATCATTACCATAAGGTTCAAGCTAAAGATAAAGTTTTATATAAAAAAAATCCCTATGTCTAGCAATTGCCAAAAAGAAATAAATTTACTAATTTTTAATCTGGGTATGCATAACATCCTACGACTTTTCACGAACAATATCATATGATTATGTCGCTACAAGTAAATGCAGAGAGAATAACCAAAACATAACAGAATCCTTAAAGATGAATTAAATGTCCCCAAGAAATGTAGAAATACAATCAATTCCTGAGAATAATCAAATAAAATACTTATAAATGTCATGAACCGTATTCATGTTAACAAATGTAGAAAAGCTAAGAATGAGAATAAATATCTTTACAATGCAAGAGATGTATTTGACCAGTTTCGAATATATCTTCGTCAGAAGTACATGCATTTGTAGCGAAGATATAATCGAAACCAATTATTACATCTCTTGTACTGTAAAATATCCATTCCCATTCTTACCTTTTCGTAAATGTCATTTCATGGTTCCAAAGAAGTACAATATATTTCATAAACTGTAAATAAGTACTTTAAACTTATATAATGTCATCTCCACACGATTACTGGTGACATGCAGAGGCTCCAAATCATATCACCACATATAAAAGAAGTGCAGGTCAAATCCAACACCAAATGACAGGATAATTACTCAGCATTTATTATCCTAGATAAATATACGATTACATCCCCTGCAAATGCAAATAATGCAAAGCAAGAAAATACTATCCTATGACACCTTGATAAATGTAATAATTCATACTCAATAAAATACTCAAACAATTCAAATTTACTTCCAAATATTGAACAAAAATAATAGCTTAAATGCATCTGATTCTTCACAGATGTTACTTTAATTTAATATTACAAATTCCTATCAAAATAGATGCATCTTTGAATACAGTTAAAATACATAAAATATATCATATTTCTTACAAGTTGCTAATATCATAATGAATTTGGACACATTGTACTTATTGAAATACCAATTTCAATTCAATCATTATCATTAATTTTATTATTACTTTTATCAGTTATTACCTCCGCTTTTCCGCCCCCAGGTTATGTTTTTTGTTTCGCGTTTGTTTGTTTGTTCGTTGATTAAGGATAACTCAAAAATAGAATTGAATATTTTTGTCTTAGCCAAACCTATGATGGTGGTGATCCGGGATTATGATCTGAGTCAAAGATTTTTTTTTGTTGCATCAGATACCGCCAGTAAACTATAGCGACTCGAACCGAACAGATATTTTTTATAGATTTTATTGTTGCCATTGCTCTTCGTTTGATTTTCTTTTTTTTATCAGTGACCCTATTGCCTTGGCGGAGGTATGCGCTCTCTGAGTGTTCTAGTTATCATTATCATTATATATATTATTTTTTAATTATATCCTATTCCATATCATACTTACTACATTACTACTTTATAATTATAATGATTCATTGTCTTAATTGGTTACTATATATGGAGGCAACTATATATTTGTGTTATTTATACTCATCTTTCTTATATCATATTATCATTACTTATAAGATTTCCCTTCATAATACTTCCTGTCCTTATCCTCCATTCCTCAACCTCTCATCCTTCCTTATCCTTCGTTTACCCCTCGCCCATCACAACTCTCTAACATTCGAACAACCCATATGTAATAACACCGTTTTAATCTCCCTTCTAACCCCTCCTCTCTCTCTACCCCCAATCTCAATTACCAATCTACTTTCCTCCCACACCATAAGTAGTCTATTATGGCGGGGGGAGGGGAGGGAGAGGAGGGAGAGGCGGGAGGGCGTCGGGCCGAGTGACGTGGTTGCCAAACACTCGACTTTCACACCTCGAGATGCCAAAACCAACCAGGTGCCAAACACCACAAGCAGGTAAACGAGATTCTCTAAGAACTCTTTACCTGCCTTCCCGAATCCGTGAAAGCCCTGCGTCTTGGCACTATTTACTCGGGTCTAAGAAGAAAAAAAAAAGAAGAAGAAAAAGAAAAAGAAAAGAAAGAAAGACACTTGTGAGTGTTTGTCGTCCTCGGTGTTGCCACATTATGGGTGGTAAATACTGAACTCAAGTGCTCGAGATTGGGGCTTTTCAACCTTAGCGATTTGTTCTTGTTCTTGTTTTTTGTTTTTTTTATTGTTGTTATTTTTGGGGATTATTTTTTATGATTTTCCTAGTTTTCGTGTACTTATGCATTATGATTTGAAGAAGTCTCTCTCTCTCTCTCTCTCTCTCTCTCTCTCTCTCTCTCTCTCTCACTCTCTCTCTCTCTCTCCTCTCTCCTCTCTCTCTCTCTCTCTCTCTCACACACACACCCACGCATATATAAATGCAGAGAGAGAGAGGTATGAGAGAGAGAGAGAGAGAGAGAGGAGAGAGAGAGAGAGAGAGAGAGAGAGAGAGAGAGAGAGAGAGAGAGAGAGAGAGAGAGAGAGAGAGAGAGAGAGAGAGAGAGAGAGAGAGAGAGAGAGAGAGAGAGAGAGAGAGAGAGAGAGAGAGAGAGAGATTAAAACCAAAAAGAGACAAAAAAGAGACAAAAAAGAAAGATATCTCAATTTCATGATCACAAAAAAGCTCATGAGTCGAGACGGAAAGTCAATCAAACTCTCCCGTTAAGAAGAGGATTTCCAAACATGTCATTTCACGTCGAGTCTTCGGTGACGGCTGATGACGGGTTGTGATGACGTTGTGATGAGTGATGAATGTGATGAAAAAAAATATTATTTATATTGGGAAAGTAATTGTTTTGGTTGTTATAAGGGGGGTTGTTCAGTGTTATGGTTGCCATTGACGGTTGTTTTTGTTCTTGTAATTGATAATGACGTGGCGAGAGTTATATGATAAATATCCCGATAAAGAGAGATATTTCATGTCTTTAATCTATAAATCATAGTTTTGGCAAGACAACGGTAACAACAGTTATGATAATATTAGCAATCATAATTCCCAAAGATAATTAAAGAAAAACGCTTGCAGGAAAAAAAAAAACAAAAAAAAAAAAAAAGTTTCTGTAAAAAAGAACTTGTCGCCTCTGACAATAAAAAAAAAATAAACTTCAATACAACGGCATAAAAACTTAGACTTGGAAGTTATTCCGAAAATTGTTTTGAAAAGTGACTTCGTAAAATTGCTTTGTTGTCTCGTTATGTGGTGTTGGCTTGGAGTCCCAGAAGGTCAAAGGTCAACTTAAGTGCAGTCAATAGTTGTTGCATAATAGCTGGTACTTTGTAGATCATTTACATATTTTGCTTATTTATTCAATTATCTCTTTATTGACACTTTATCACCGTAAATGATAAAGTAGAACATGTGTAGAGATCATCAGCTGATTATGAGTAAAGGGAGTTGGTCAATATTTTTAACTAGTTTCATCAACTTTAATTATACGCTATAGCATCTACGCAATGCATTTGAAGATGTGAAAGCAATGACCATAACACATGAAATGCAGTAGCTATGTAGCTGTACTAACACAGAAGCAGCAGCGCCAGATATCATATGAAAGACAATAAGGGTTTATTTTTATGTAAACCCAACGGGAATATATGCCTTTATGATGCCGTAGAAGCTGCAGTTTGAGAGAAAATACAGGTATATGAACCAGTACTTCTATCTTGTCCAGAAACTGTATCATATAATGGCGAAAAATGTTTGTAATAACACAGCACTATGGGTGAGTGGAGAGTTGATATATGTTTTCGAGATGAAGTGATTATGGTATGCATAAAACCGGATATGAAGATGATCCATAACAGAAAAGATAACAATAATATTTGTCCTGGGACTAGAACGTATCCTGATTTCGCAATATGGAAACATACAATCAACAAACGTTAGTCTGAGGAAATTTGCATTCGAATGCGGGACACGTTTGTTTTACGCCGAACATTTTATGACAAAACACGGAATAAAGATTATAGACAAAGGCAAAATCCGTAGACCAAAGGAAATTGAGGCATACAAAAGAAGAGAAAAGAATATAAAAGAAAGAAAGAAAGAGGTACAAAGTGAATACTGAAGGGGAATGTAAAGAATTCTGCTTATACCAAACCGGTTGTGAAAGAGAATGTCGACTTGAAAAGCAAGGAGAAATAGTGACAAACACGCACACAATCATGGAGAAAGGGCCAAGAAGATAATATAAGACGAGAGAGGGAGAGAGAGAGAGAGAGAGAGAGAGAGAGAGAGAGAGAGAGAGAGATAGAGATAGAGATAGAGATAGAGATAGAGATAGAGAGAGAGAGATAGAGAGAGAGATAGAAGATAGAGAGAGAGATAGAGATAGATAGAGATAGATAGATAGATAGATAGAGGATAGAGAGAGAGATAGAGAGAGGTAAATATATAAAAAAAACAAGACATACAGAGCAAGATGTTGATATGCTGACACACAGCATATTGACAGACAAGCACGAACAAACACCACGCCACGACACCAGTTTCAACGCCACGAACCAATCTCCCTGTATTGTCATGCATATGAACGGGAATAAAAGTTAATGATGATGGACGTACTGCTAATGTTGATAAAAGGTTACAGCGACCGAATTTGCATGGGACGCCACCGAGGGGAAGGAGAACAAAGGGGAACGGGAGGGAGTCTTCGCAGCGATCACACCTCGAGGCTCCTGACGAAGGTCTTGTGTGAGATGGATTTCGGAATTCGGGCGGAGGCCTGTGGGGTGAGGGAAGGGGGGGGGGAGTGGCTCCAAAGCAATGTATTAATGTGCAGTATGCATGCTCGTATACAGATATGCTTATACATACACAAACATGCATACATGAACACATGCATCGGACATACATACAGGTATGCATATATTGATCCAAACATGCATATATGAACACATACACACACACATACACATATATATATATATATATAATATAGATATATATAATACATATAATAATATATATATTATACTATATATATATGATATATAATATATATATATATATATATATATATATATATATATATATATATATATTATATATATACACACATACACACAGCACACACACACACACACACACACACACACACACACACACACACACACACACACACACACACACACACACACACACACACACACACACACACACATATATATATAATATAATATATATATATATATATATATATATATATATATATATATATATAATATATATATAGTATAACGTAACATGAACCAAAGCCTCACAAGTACCCAAACCAATTACTCTGTGAACAATCAACTAATTAGCTTTGCAGTACATTCGGGTATTGGGCCATGAATTGTTCGTAAAACAATATAGAAATTGTGAGCTCGAAATGCTGTTACAAATGAACTATTGATTCAGTAATTCTATTATCACCGATGAAAATACACCCGAGGTTCTTAATAAAAAAGCACATGCATATGAAAGAATCACTTATAATTAATGTCTTATAACGTTATCCATCTTGGTATGAAATAGAATTCGCTAAATAGTTTACCGACCCCCCCCCGCCCCCACCCCCACCCCTCTACTTTCATCTTCACGCCTCAGCGTTGCAAAGGTGAGTCAGTACACATACGACTAACACTATCTATTAAGCTACGTAGTTCACAAATTGGTAACACTGAGCGGTGAATTTGGAAGCAGAAATTCAATAGTCAAAATCTTTGTTGTCATTAGGACGGCATTCATCTCATTGTCTTTTATTCGATAATCATTTCTTCATTATTCACTTATTATCTATGTCTGGAAATATTGTATTCGGCAGCATTTAGGAGTTAGAAAGATTATGCAAA
>NW_020869918.1:92690-95190 GCF_003789085.1 Penaeus vannamei | reverse complement strand
ATGCGTATGATTAATCCAAATATAGCTTTTGATAATGTAAGAAGAGGAGCACATAATTTTAGCTTATTAGGAAGGGAAATGATCCGAACACGAGGGAGATAATGCATATTGCTGGTGTAACCTGATAGCAATATAATTCGGTAATACAGATGCCATGTTTCTCTAATAATATCAGAGACGTGCTGGGACTTAGGGAGGCGGGGCTGCGTGCGAGGGGGAGAAGCCAGCTTGTGAAATTGTTTTAATATTTTGCTTTGGTTTCTTTGGTTGTTGGGTTGTTCTTTTGTTATTATTATTTATTATTATTATTATTATATATTATATTATTATATTATTATTATTATTATTATTATCATTATTATTGTTATTATATTATTATTATTATTATTATTATTATTATATTATATTATTACTATTATTATATATATATTATTATATCATTATTATTATTATTATTATTACTATTATTATCATTATTAATCTTGGTTGTGTTTTGTTCTTATAAGTATAGGAAGTCATTATTGTGTCTCGTTGATATCTTTTCTCCGTCTCTGTCTCTTTATTTTCTCTCTCTCTCTCTCTCTCTCTCTCTCTCTCTCTCTCTCTCTCTCTCTCTCTCTCTCTCTCTCTCTCTCTCTCTCTCTCTCTCTCTCTCTCTCTCTCTCTCTCTCTCCTCTCTCTCTCCATTGTAATGAATGGTACAAAGTGTTTTGACTTTGAATTTAACTCTCTCTCTCTCTCTCTATCTATCTCCGTTCCTCTATCACTATGTCTCTTTTCCTCTATCTCCCACATTCTCTCTTTTCTCATTCTCTCTTTCCTTCCCTCCCTCCCTCCCTATCTCTCTTTTCCTCTATCTCCATACTCTCCTCCCTCTTCTCTTCCTCTTCCCCTTCCTCCTCCCTCCTTCCCTCTACCCTTCCTATCTCTCCCGCCCATCATCCCCACCCTCTCTCTCTCTCTCTTCTCTCTCTTCTCTCTCTCTCTGTCTCTCTCTCTTCTTCTCTCTCTCTCTCTCTCCTCTCTCCTCTCTCCCTCCCTCCTCCCTCCCTCCCTCCTCTCCTCCCTCTCCCTCCCTCTCTCTCTCCTCTCTCATCTCTCTCTCTCTCTCTCTCTCTCTCTCTTCTCTCCCTCTCTCTCTCCCTCCTCTCTTCCCTCCCTCCTCCTCCTCCCTCCTCCCTCCTCCCTCCCTCCCTCCCTCCCTCCTCCTCCCTCCTTCCTCTCTCCTCTTTCCCACCCATCCGCTCTCCTAATCTCTCCTCATCGACTCGTCAACAGGTCAGACGAATTGTCTCTCTCGTTCAAAGGTCAGCGAACGGGGGAAGGCAGCTCAAAGGTCTATGTGACCGAGGGAGCAGCGGCAGGACTTGTAATTATACCGGAGAGGCATCAAAGAGAGAGAGAGAGGCACATAGCTCTTCGTTCAATCTTGCGTAATATTGTTCCATTTTTTTTCTCCCTCTCTCTCTTCTAAGCTTCACATAGCTCTTCGTTCAATCTTGCTTAATATTGTTCCATTTTTTTTCTCTCTCTCTTCTCTTTCTAAGCTTCACATAGCTCTCGTTCAATCTTGCGTAATATTGTTCCATTTGTTTCTCTTCTTTCCTCACGTAGCTCCTTCCGTTTCTTCTAATATTCCATTTTTTTTCCCTCTCTCTCTCTTCTAAGCTTCACATAGCTCTTCGTTCAATCTTGCGTAATATTGTTCATTTTTTTTCTCTCTCTCTCTTCTAAGCTTCACATAGCTCTTCGTTCAATCTGCGTAAGCTTATATTCGTTTCTTGCGTAATATTTTTTTTCTCTCTCTCTCTTCTAAGCTTAGAGTAGAGGAAATTTGTCTCTTGGAGATGCGATGGGGAGGGGGTTGGTGGTAGGGTGGTTGAGTGGGTGGGGGGTGGGGGTGGTTAGGTGGTTGAGAGGGTTTGTGGGGGGGTGGGAGCATGGGTTGGGGTAGGGGGTTGGGGGGTTGGTAGGCTGGTAGTCTAGATGGTTGCTGTGGTTGTTGTTACTTATTGTGGTTGTGGCTTTACGGGTGCAAAAAGAGAGGTTATAGCGAGATAAAAACACGAAAAGGGGGAAGAAGAAGAAGAAAACAGAGATGCAGATTAATACAAAATAAAATATTCTGAATAGTGATAATACCTGCAAATTCTAACACACCATGGACAACGCTAAATATATTGCGAACAATGATATATTATAACGACAATGATATGTTATGGACAGTGACAATATATTACGAACAATATAATGTTCCTAAAAACAGAATCGTCACCCCTTCATTTATCACGATAAAAAACGTCCTTCCTCTAAAGTGCATGAATATAATGGCAGAGGATAAATATAAAGAAAAAAATGAAAGACACAAATGGAATTATGATAACGAGAATAACACCAGCAATCGTAATGATGGCATTAGCAAAACAATTATGATAATAGAGCTTACAGTAGTAATTATGTTAATGATGATAATTATATTCTGCTTCCATTAGTAATAGTG
>NW_020869918.1:70910-73238 GCF_003789085.1 Penaeus vannamei | reverse complement strand
GTCCCTCTCTCCTCCTTCCTCTCCCTTTCCCTCTCTTCTTCCTCCTGTCCTCTTTTCTCTGTGAACTCCCCTCGCTCAATGCCCTCCGCCCGCTTCCTACATAATTACTTCAATCCAGATGGATGAAGACTCTCATCTCTCCATTTTCATCTCAATATATTATTCTTCCTTTTCGTCACTCTCTCCATCATCGGGTCCCTTAATCCCCATTTCTATCTTCCCCTCTCTCAGTCTCTCGTCTCAATCAGTCTCTCTTCTCTCTCGTCTTTCTTCCTCTCTCTCTCTCCTCTATCGTCCTCCTCCTCGCCCTTTCTCCTCGCTTCACAATGTACTCTCTCCTCTTCGTCTCTGTCCCTCTCTTTCCTCTTATCTCCAGTTTCAAATCTCATCCTCTCTTCTCTCTCTCTCTCTCTCGTCTCTCCTCTCTCTCTCTCTCTCTCACTCTCCTCTTCTCTCCATCTCTCTCCCTCTGCTCCTCTCTCGCTCTCTCTCTCTTCTTTCTCTTTCTCTCTCGCTTATCCTCCCTCCCTTTGTCCTCTCTCCTCTTTCTCTTTCAATCTCAATCCTCTTCTTTCTCTCTCCCATTCTTTTTTTTCTTTTCTGCTAGTTCCCTTTCACTCTTTTCTCTCTCCTATCGTCCATTCTTTTTTTTCTCTCTGTCTCCCCTTTCCCTTTCTCTTCTCAATCTCTCTCTCTCTCTCTCTCCTGTCAGTCTCTCTCTCCTCTCAGTCTCTTTCTCTCTCTCTCCTCTCTCTCTCTCTCTCTCTCTCTCTCTCTCTCTCTCTCTCTCTCTCTTCTCTCCTCTCCTCTCTTTCTCTCTCTTACTCTCTCCTCCCCTCCTCCTCTCCCCCCCACTCTCCCCCTTCTCCCTCTCCCCCCACTCTCCTCTCTCCCCTCCTCCCCCTCCCCCTTTCTCCTCTCTTATCCTCGTTCTCTTTCTTCTTTCTCTCTGCCCTCTCTTCCTCTTATTGATTCCCCCTCGCTCATGGCCTCCTCGACTCCCGCTCCTCTCCTCTCCCGCCTTCCTAACATACGCGGATGAAGGACTCTCTCTCTCTCTCTCTCTCTCGTCTCTCTCTCTCCCTCTCTCCTCTCCCTCTCCTTCTCTCTCTTCTCTCTCCTGTCACTACTCTCTGATCCTATCTATCTATCTATGTTTTCTTTCTCTCTCTCTCTCTCTCTCTCTCGTCCTCTCTCTCTCTCTCTCTCCCTCTCTCTCATCCATCCTCCTTCTCTCTCTCGTCATCTCTCTCCTCTCCGCTCTCTCCATCTTCTCTCTCCTCTCATCTCTCCCTTCTCTATCCTATCTATCTATCTATGTTTTTCTTCTTTCCTCTCCTCTCATTCTCCTCTCTCTCCTCATCTCTCTCTCTCTTCCCTCCTCTCGTCTCTCTCTCTCTCTCTCTCTCTCTCTTCGTCGTCTCTCCTCTCTCTTCTCTCTTCTCTCTCTCCCCTCTCTCTCTCCCTCCTCTCCTTCTCCTCTCCTTCTCTCTCTCTGCTCTTCTCTCTCTCTCTTCTTCTTCTTTCTCTCTCCCTCTCTTCCCAAATTGATGTTCCTTGGGCCGGATACCGAGACACTTTCCCGAAGACGTTGATCACGAAAATCGAAGGGCAAATTCCAGGCCAATATTCCACGCGCTTTCAATTACTTTTTCCCTTGCTTGGGCGATGGAGGATGCTTGGTGCTTGCTTGGCTTTCCTTGGCTTTGGCTTGCTGGTCTTTTGATAAAGATTTTTTATTTTTGTTATTTTTTTTTTTTTTTATCTTTATTTTTACTTTTATTTCTTTGAGATTTTAGTTGTGTTTGACGTGTCTGTTGAATGAGTAAATGCGTCTCATATGTTCGTTCAACTCTTTTCTTTGTGTGTGTGTGTTTTCTCTTTCATTTTTTGCCTTCGGGTTTATCTCTTGATCATATTTACATTTTTTTTTCCTTCTGTTTCCTCTTTCGTGGATTTGTTTGTTCTCTTGGATCGAGACTTTTCCCAATCTCACACAAATAAGAAAATGTACATAAAATGACATACCAATCAATCGAATATGATCAAAGAAAGAAAAAAATCAAAAGCATAAAGAGATGAAAGAAGTAAAAAGAGAAAAAAAAACGAAAAAACATCGTGACGAAAAGAAACTAACGTAAAAAATCCAATAAACTAATGAATAAGAGAAGCTACACGAAAAACAGAACAGGACATAAAAAATGATATAATATTTTTTTAACCAAATAAATAAAAAAAGATAAAATAATATTTAAAAAGCTACCAACAGCACACACAAAGTAATTAGTCTTTCTCATTATCTATTTGCCTGCCGGGAGTCAATCACCG
>NW_020869918.1:58410-60910 GCF_003789085.1 Penaeus vannamei | reverse complement strand
AAGGATGCCCGTCTTACCAAGTTCTAACTCTATAAATCACCAAATACTACCTCATAGATACTAATTATCTCATCAGCAAATACTAACTGTCTCATAGATACTAACTCTCACATCAACAACTCTTGTCAAATACTCTCTTATCATCAAATATAAACTATTATCATCATAAACTAACTCTACCTCATCTAATTCTATCTTATCATATACCAACTGTGTATATACAAACTCTTATCGAATACTCTCTTATACATCATTAGATATAGTTATCAAATAATCTGTATCTTCCTAACTCTATATATCATTAGTTACTCATAACCTCATCAGGTACTCTCTCTCTATACCCTCCCATCCTAAGCCTCTCACCAACTACTCTCTCTCTCTCACTCACCAAACACAAACTCCAACTCTCTCTCCCTCCCCATTTTTCTCAACTAAGTACACGAAAAGTACATCTACCTCGCCATGTCCAACTAACTCACCAAGCAGCTTTTACACTTCCTCTTAAGTAAACCATAAGACGTGGACAAGCTATGGGCTATGAAAAAGAGGGAGTATGAAGAGGAGTAGGAGGAATATGGGGAGTAGGGGGGGAGGGAAGTCCCATGGGGATGGAGCTGATGCGACATGCGGCAGTTTTGATCTAATGGAAAAGAGAGAGAGAGAGAGAATTAAGAGAGAGAGAGGGGGGGGGAGGAGGAGGAGGAGAGGAGAGAGAGAGAGAGGAGAGAGAGAGAGAGAGAGAGAGAGAGAGAGAGAGAGAGAGAGAGAGAGAGAGAGAGAGAGAGAGAGAAAGAGAGAGAGAGAGAAGGAGAAAGAGAAAGAGAAACATATAGAGGAAGAGATAGATAGATAGACAGACAGACAGACAGATAGATAAATAGATAGAGAAAAGAGAGAGAAAAAATAGAGAAAGAAAAGGATAAAGAGAAAGATAAACAGATAGAGAAAATGATGGATAGATCGATAGATAAACAGATAGATAAAAAGATAGATAGATAAAGAAAGAAAGAAAGATAGATAGATTGAGAGAGAGAAGGGGGGGGGGGAGCACTATGCCGTCCAAAGCCCTGGACCATTTTTCTTAGCAGATAATTTTCCCCATCGGCAAATGTTCCCATAACCATATTGATGTTGTCGGACTCTGCGTGTGTCTGAGATGTGCCAACCAGGAGACGGAGGCTTGAGGAAATACTTTATGTCGTGTTTTCCTCTTATTTTCCTCCCTTTTTTAGCGCTCGGAAGATGCTGACAAGCGTGGAGTCTGCCGTCTTGGAGACAGATATGGAAGGATGTTAGTCTCTTATTATGGCCGTGAATTTATATGCTTGAGTGAGAGAGAGTCTGGAGCGACGGGGAAAAAGGAGCAGAAAGAATGGAAATGACTTCCTGCTTTTTATTTAGTGGGAAGAAAGAGCTGAGTAAGGACAAAGGCAGAAAATTAGATTCCGTAGAAAAAGAAGGGAAAACGGGAAAGAATATGAGGGAATAGATGTTGATATAATGTACAAACACACTGCAGACACGGACGGACACACGCACTCGCACACATACACATACATACACATACATATGCACACACACACACACACACATGCACACACAAACACACACACACACACACAAACACACACACACACACACACACACACACACACACAAACACACACCACACACACATTGTATATATATATATATATATAGATATATATATATATATATATATATATATATATCTATATATATATATATATATATATATACTATATATATATATATATATATATAAAACACAAGTATAAATATATATTTGTTTTCTCTTTTTATTCAAAATAAAAAGAAGAGAAATGAGAGAGAGCTCATTTTCCCCTTACCCTTCACGCCCATAGAAACCCCGCCGACATAAAAAAAAAAAAAAAAAAAAAGGGAGAGAAAAAAACACAAGATGGACCCCGAGTAAAATAAGCAGGAAAAAGGTCGAGGTTAGAACATATCCTTATTCGTGGAGCAGACTGGCGTTTCTCCCACGACCTTCGCGCCTCCTGCGAGATAAAAAGTTAGTCCCGCGCTCGCTGCCTCCTCGCCGCTCGCTCCGAGGGCTAAACACCTCGCTGTCTCTCCGTCTCGTCCTGCTGCGCGTTTTTCTTGTCTCTGGTGTGTGTCTTCTCTTTATTTTTTTTTTCCTGGTTTGTTTGTGTGTGTGTGTGTGTGTGTGTGTGTGTGTGTGTTTATTTTAGATTTTTTTTGGGGCCTTTCTTTTTTTTTTCTTTATTTTAGGGGGGTTTCTTGTTTTTTTATTCGTTCTGTTTTTTTTCTTTTCTTGTTTTGCATATATTTCTGGTCGTTTTTCTTTATCCTTATCTTTTTTTTTCTTTTATGCCTGTTTCTTTCTCTCTTTCTTCGTTCGTTCTTGCTTCTTCGTGTCAAGTCTTATTCCCCTGCGGCAAGGAACCTCCGACCCTCGCAACCTTTTCCGTCTCCTTCCGTCTTTCTTCTGTTCGTT
>NW_020869918.1:45910-53410 GCF_003789085.1 Penaeus vannamei | reverse complement strand
GGGAAGGGGGGAGGAGGGAGAGGGCTACTCGACGAAGAACAGGGGGGGGGTAGAGGGAAGGGAGAGGAGGGGATGAAGGAGAGGGAGGGATAGAGGAAGGAGAGGAGGGTGAATAGAGGGAAGGGAGAGGAGGGGATAGAGTGAAGGGAAAGGAGGGGGATAGAGGGAAGGGAGAGGAGGGGGATACGGCAGTCTCTCGAATCCTCGTTGTCTCCAAGAAAATGGAGATAATAGAGCGCAGCGAAGGACAATGAGGCTCGCGGTCGTCGCCGGGGCCTCACCGCGACATTTTATCTCTCGTCTCTCTGACTGGGAAATACAAACAATGGCGGCGCGGCGGCGGGGGGGGAGGGGGCGCGGGCGGCGGGAGGCGGGCGGCGTACGCGGGCGCTGCCTCGAGACGTCGCCGAATCGGACGCAAAAAGGGAGAGGAGACTGAAAGGGAATGGGTTTATGTGTATTTGTGCATCTATCTATTTATCTATCTATCTTTCAATCTATCTATCTATTTTATCTATCTATACATATTTTATATATATATATATATATATATATATATATAATATATATTATATATATATACATATATATATATATATATATATATATATATATATATATATATATATATATATATATATATATATATATATATATATAATATATATATATATATATATATATATATATATATATATATATATATATATATATATATATATATATATATATGTATATGTATATATATATATATATATATATATATATATATATATATATATATATATATAATATATATATATATATATATTATATATATACACACACACACACACACACACACACACACACACACACATGGACAGCAGGGACGTGAAAGTATAAAAAAAAAAAAAGGTCGACAGGCAGGTGCTAATCGATATCATAGACAATGCTTTATTCAAGAGGACAGTGAAAGATGAGGTTTAGAGGTCGCCTGAGTGTCATAGCGATAATAATTCTGATGTGCAAAGGGAAGGAAAGCATGAGATTTAGATTTCCCACATTTAAAACTTTTTATTTGTTAATCTTTCTTTACCTGTAATTGCTTCTTTAATCAATTCACTTGTTATTAACTTCACCACCCTTCTTTCTGTTCCCTTTTTTGATACGTCAGTTTTAATTCATTCATATCTGATTGATTGATACATACACATGGTATGTTACTGAGCTTCTTTTGTTTTGAAGCATCAAAGACGTCCAGCTTTAGGTAATTTACCAAAGAACTTCCTTTGATTGTTTTGATGCTCATTGTAACAGTCTCCCTCAATCCTTCATGTCTGAAAGAAAGTCTTGATTTATCTAATTTAACATCTTGTCCTCTTTCGTTACCAGTTTTCGGGACACCTTTATGATCTTACTCTAATTCCCTTCTAAAAAGCAGAAAAAAGAAAAAAAGAAAGAAAGGAAGAAGAAAAGAAAGAAAGAAAAAAACGAAGAAATAGCACGAGCTTAATTCAAAATTGTCTTTTTTCCTTTTCATTAACTCTTGGTCCCTAGATCTGAACGGTGTGTGAGAAATCTCACGTTAACGCAGACCTAAGGAAACTTGTGGCTTACCTGTCTTACAACTTTGAACTTTATTCTCTAGGCCTATTAATAAGTTTTTCAGGGATTTGTTCCCTTTTCTCTCGCTCTCTGTGTCTGTCTTTATGAATGTATGTCTCTGTTTCTTCTCTGTTTCTCCTTCCCGCTCTATCTCTGTCTCCTTCCCGCTCTCTCTCTATCTCTGTATCCATCAGTCTCTCTGTAAATCTATCTATACATATATCTATCTATCTGTCTGTCTGTGTAACTATTTAGATATCTATCTATCGCACTATTTATCTGTCAAACTGTCTATATATTTATCTATCTGTCTATCTACTAGCTATCAAATTATCTATCTTTCTTCCTGTGTATGTATGTATCTATCTATCTCTTCTTCCTCCTCCTCCCCATTCTGATTTTCTCTTATCATTCCTTCCTTTTCTCTCATCAAAATTCAATATCACTTTACTGAATTATTATATCTATGGATAATTTTTCTTATTATTATCTCTTTCTTATTCAAGTCAACAATTTGTAGACATCCGACTGTAGGTGTGTATGTGTTTCTGTCTGTCTGTCTGTCTCTCTGTTTGTCTGTCTATCTCTGTCTCCCTCTCTTTCTTTCGTTCTGTCTTTCCCTCCTATAATTCATTCCAATCCTCCTCCTGGTCTTAATTCAGAGAGGAGTGGATAGAAGTATCTTTTAGAGTATTTCTACAGATACTATTTTAGATTTTTTGTTCTGCAGCAACAGAAACTATAGATAAGACTTTTATATTCATGTAGAGTGTAGAAACTTATCCTCATTAAGTTTTCTCATCTATCTCTAAGGAACATATTTCTGATTCTAATTTACTTTAAAAGATACTCATTTTTGTTTTTCTTTTTATCATGTTAATCATTTCCTAGCCTGAAGTTGGCCCAACTTTCAGGAATATAAATGCTATAGTGATGATAGAAGATGAAAGGTATTACGTACCTTGTATCAGAGATTTAAACCGTATTTTACTAAATATATCACTGATTAAATCATGCATACATAAATATTTATACATACCTTACACACGCAGACACACACTCACACAAATGCATTCTCACTCTCAACCATACAGCCACAAACAAACAGACAAACACGCAACATACACTCAAACGCAAAAACACTCGCAACCACACCCACACGCACACATACAAACAAAACGCAAACACACACCCACAACCACAACCACGCACAAACAAACACACACACAAACGCACAAACACAAACACACACCCGTTACCACACCACAAACAAACAAAATCACACACAACACCACAAACAAACACACGTATACACACCCACACACCCAAAAACACATCCGAATCCACAAAGTCAAGGGAAAGAACCAAGGAACAAGCCTACCCCCTCCCCTCCACCCCCACCTTCCCCACCCCCTCCACCTCCCCACCCCCTCCACCTTCCACCCCCTCCACCTTCCCCACCCCCCCACCTCCCCCCCTCCACCAAGCCACCCAAGCCTTCGATCGCCCAAGGATAAAGCTGATGTGTATCACAATATTGAATTCCATGACATATGGCAGAGGCTTGAGTTGGATGTGTAAGCCGAAGACCCCCCCCCCCCCCCCCGCTGCGTCGGGAAGACCTGCGTGTCACTTTCTTCAGAATGGAGGCATTGATTCTGTCGTTCGTATGTGTGTGTGTTTGTGTGTGTATGTCTTTAATGTATGCATTTTTTCCCTTTTTCTGTTTTTTTTTTTGTTTTGATTATTCACGTATGTATGTTTCCCCTTTTCCTCTTTTTTTCTTTTTTTTTTTTTTGTTTATTTTACATGTTGTAGGCATTTTTACCTTATTTTCTATGTTTTTTTTTTGTGTATTTATTTCTCTCTTTTCTGATATTGACACCTGATATAATAATTCTGTTCAAAGAATAAGGAAAAACAAACATTTTAACAAACAGTTTTAGTCCCGCTAAAGAAACTATGAATATATAACACGGAAATTATAAAGTTTCTGACGTTCCTTGCTTGATAAATAAATAGATAAAGAAAGATAGATAGGTAGATAGATAGATACGTTGGCAGATACACAAACAGACAATCAGATAATTAGAGAGATGTATGTACAGAGAGATAAATAGACACATATCGATAGATAGGTAGATAAGTAGATAGATAGATTGATAGATAGATAGATGGACAGACAGATGCACATACAGATAGCTAGATAATAGCTAGATTAGATATATAGATAGACAAATAGGAAGATAGACAGAGAGATGGACAGAGGGCAGATAAACAGACAAGAGAATAGATAGAAGAGAGAGAGAGAGAGAGAGAGAGAGAGAGAGAGAGAGAGAGAGAGAGAGAGAGAGAGAGAGAGAGAGAGAGAGAGAGAGAGAGAGAGGAGAGAGAGAGAGAGAGAGAGAGAGAGAAAGAAAGAAAGAGAGAGTGCGGGAGAGATCAGACACACAGACAGGCAGACAGACAAAGAGAAAACGAGAAATTAAAAAAATAAGAAACACTTAGAAACATACATATAGACTAGGGATAGGAAGAACACCCACAAGGAGCTAAGTTATACTATCCCATCCAATTAATTAACCCGCAGGCCGTCCCATATACCTGGGATGAAGCCCGCCGCAATTAAGCGATTTAATGATGATGCCGCGTCTATCTGCGTCGAGTTTTTTCGAGGATAAGGTACCTCGTAATCTCCATAGGTGGTGGAGTTATGGGGAGAGAGGCTGCAGGGGGTCGACCTAGGTGGAGAGGGAGAGGGGCGGGGTGTGTAGTCCTTATAGGAAAGGAGAAGAGAAGAAATCAAAGAAGAATGTGAATGGTTATGGTAAATATGGTAAGGGAGATTATGATGATGATGTTTAATTATGATGACTGTAATGATGATAGTAGTAAAAGTAATCATACTTCATCGTAAGGCCTTGTCGTAACGGGAAGAGAAGGATGATTATAGTAATAAGAATAAGAATGATGATGATGATGAAAGTTATGATGATTATACTGATGGTAGCACTGATGATAATGACACTGGTGGAGAGATAGAGAGGGTTTAGACCTTATCGTAATGGGAAGAGAAAACAATATGAATGGTTATTATAAAGATGGCAATGAAGATTATGATGATGATACCAATGACGATGATTAAAATTATGATAGTGCTGATAATGATTACACTTTGGTGGATAGATATAGGGGGTTTAGGCCTTATCGTAAGGGGAGAGAAGAATTTAAGAAAAAAAATAAAAATACATGAATGGTTATTTATAAAGATGGCAATGAAGATTATGATGATGACCAATGGCGATGATTAAAGGGGGTTTAGGCCTTATCGTAAAATGATGATAGTCCTTATCGTAAAATGATGATAGTGTTGATAATAAAGACACGTTATCGTAAGGCCTTATCGTAAGGGGAAAAGAAGAAAACCAAAATGAAATGTAAATGATTATGGAAAAGATGCCAATAAAAATGATGATAATGATAAAAGTGATGATGATTATAATAATGATAAACTGCTGATACTGACTCTCTTTTGAAGAGGGGGAGGGGTGTAGGCCTATCGTAAGGGGAAAAGAAGAAGAAGAAAAAAAAATGTAAATGATTATGATAAATATGGCAATGTAGATTATAATGATGATGCCAATTATGATGATTGTAATGATGATAACGACACTTTGGAGGAGAGGGAGAGGAAGATGTAGACCTTATCGCAAGAAGAGAAAAAAATATAAATGCAAATACAGTGATAAAGATAGTAATGAAGATTATGATAATGATACCAATTACGATGATTATAATGATGATAGCACTAGATGATAATGACACTTTTGGAGGAAAGGGTTGTACACCAAAGACAACCTATATGCAAATGATCATAATGATGATAGCCCTTTTGATAATGATGATGATAATGGCAAAAGTCGTTAGAATAACAATAATAAAATAATGATAGTGAGAACAATGATAACACTCATGTTGATAAAAATGGTAATGATAATAATAAAGATGAAACTAGCAATAACGCTAAGAAAGATGACAATTGTAATAATTATAATGATGATTTTGATAATGATGATAACAATGATAATAATGATAACAACAATAATAATGAATAATAATAATGATGATGATGATAATATAATAATAATAACTATAATTATGAGGATCATATTAATGATATGATAATTATAATAGTGAAGTAATGATGATGAAAATGATGGTAATAATGATAATAGTAATAATAATAGTAACAATGATAATGAGGAGGATAATGATAATAATAATAATAGTAATAATGATAAGATGATAATAATAATGGTAATAATGATAATGATGAGGATAATAATGATAACAATGATACTGGTATCAAAAGCATAATAATGAGGATAACACTAACAATTCTACTACTACTTACGATGATAATAAAAACACTTACAAAAGTAGAACAAAGAACAGGAAGCTAGCATAAGCAGCAAAGTCGAAATCAAGCTGCACAGAAAAGCCAAAAAGTGCAAAAGGAAAAAGAGAAGAGAAAACACAAAGGATAGGCACAGAGGACTTTGAATATCTACAGCGAACAATGACCCTTGAATAATGGCCATCCTTCGCGTCACATTGTCTCCCGCTGGGAAATAAAATTGGCGATAAAAATTACCTGTGAATAGAGAAAGTGTAAAGGGGGCTTGCTCTTTCAGGTCGGTCCACTCTGTTCGTCTTGTATGGGTTAAAAGGGCTTTGGAAATCTGCAAATGTGGCGTTCAGAGAGTGAGAGGGAGAGGGATGGAGATGGGAGGAAGGGATGGGAGGGAGGGAAGGAGGAGGGAGGGAGGGAAGGAATGAGAGGGAGGGAGAGGGAAGGAGATGGGAGGGAGGGAGGAAAAGGAGAGGAGAGAGAGAGAGAGAGAGAGAGAGAGAGAGAGAGAGAGAGAGAGAGAGAGAGAGAGAGAGAGAGAGAGAGAGAGAGAGAGGAGAGAGAGAGAGAGAGAGAGAGAGAGAGAGAGAGAGAGAGAGAGAGAGAGAGAGAGAGAGAGAGAGAGAGGAGAGAGAGAGAGAGAGAGAGAGAGAGAGAGAGAGAGAGAGAGAGGTAAGAGAATAGATAGATAAGAGGGAGAGGGAGGTATTATTTCATTTTAGATTTACGTTTATTTTTATTTTTTATCTATTTATTCATTTATTTATTGTATATGGATATCGAATTCTTCGTCTAACTTCTTTTCATTCTTTTTTAAACTTTTTCTCAATCACACACTGTTTGTCTGCCTGTCAACCCCCTCCCTCTCTCTGTCTCTCGCTTTCTTCCCCCCTCCCTTCCTCTTCTCGTCCTCCTCCCTCTCTCTCCCTCTTTCTCTCTTTCTCTCTCAGTTACTAAATCGCGTGATGTGTTAATGAGTTCCCCGTTAAGCCAAAATCGATTTGTCTTTCGAATATTGATTTCGAAGTTATGAATCGTAATCTTTTAATAGAAATCCAATAATTAGTG
This sequence comes from Penaeus vannamei, assembly GCF_003789085.1. Classification (NCBI taxonomy): domain Eukaryota; kingdom Metazoa; phylum Arthropoda; class Malacostraca; order Decapoda; family Penaeidae; genus Penaeus; species Penaeus vannamei. The sequence goes on along the minus strand of NW_020869918.1, from coordinate 46,344 downwards.
AGCACGAGGAATGGGTGAATTATGAACATAATTCGTATTACTATAAAATGTATTTGAAAAAATTATATGCTACAGTAACCAAAGCTAATGATATTAGTCTATCCACACACACATATACACATCATGAATACATATACGTATACATACACACACAAACACACACACACACACACATAACACACAACACACATAAGCACACACACACACACATGCACACACACGCTCACACACTTGCACACGCACATTCAGACACGCAAAGAACGATAAACACAATCTTCGGGACACAAAGCCAGTTTTGAGAGTGATTACAGTCTGTCGGAGAATATATGCATAATTTCAGAACTCATTTCAACTTTTTTCGAGACCGATAATTTTCGAGAGCAAGTCGTGGGCTGTTTATTTATCAAGTTTATGATGTTTGAGGAGTAACAAAT
>NW_020869918.1:32419-34346 GCF_003789085.1 Penaeus vannamei | reverse complement strand
AGAAAAGAGAGAGAGAGAGAGAATGAGAGAAAGAGAGAGAGAAGAATGAGAGAAAGAAAGAAAAGAGAAAGAGAAGAAAGAAAGAGAAAAGAGAGAGAGGAGAGAAGAGAAGCAAATCCTTCGAAGAACTGTATATACATTTAAACGTACAGTATATCACAAGAGTAGATAGATAGATAGATATCGATATAGGATAGATATAAATAGACATAGATATAAATGAATAGATAACATTGATAACTCGATTGACAGAGATATACCAAATAGAAATCTAACACCACAAAAAATACGTTCGTAGGCAAACCTCAACGATGCTCAGAGAGAGCCGGTAAAGGTAATAAACTTCCTTTTTCGTCCCAAATATTGGTATACTATTGAAATCAACTCACGAGGGTATTTGACCGCAAGCACAAGAGCGAGCGTTTTGTACCCAGGTCGTTATATGGTCAAGAAAAGCGAGGTGACTCAGTGTATGAGTAATGGATTTTCTGAATACGTTGAGGGTAACGGACTTAATGTAAACGAAGTCAAGAGGTAAGGATTCGAATAACATGAGGGAGAGATCTCTTTATATGGCAGTTATACGTTGGTATTTAAGACGTATTTTGGATATTTTATGGTGTTGTTTCGTTTATATTCTTGCTTTGTGTTCGGGGAAGGGAGTTTTAGGTGGAAAGGGAAAGGAAGAAAATAATACGCGCCATTTTTTTTTTTCCAAGTTGAGGGGCAGGATAAACTAACTTCACTCTATAACTTCAAGAGCAGTCCTCCTCTCGCTGTACCTCACACTGCCACCATTACAATTACAACCCTAAAGAAAACTTAATTATTGTCTGTAGCCTCTAATTTGCCGGCCCGGGCCAATTTCCGCGAACTAGTTTCTCTGGCGGAGGAGGCCGGGCGTGTGTTATTGGGCTGCAATGGCGCGCCTAATCGCTCACCGACCCTCTTGGGCGGAGCTAAACGGACGACTTGTGCTCTTTGTAATTACCGGCGCCCCTAAAAAACTGTCCTTGGGATCTCGTTCTTGAAATAAAATCGGGATAAAACCGAGGGAGCGAGGGCAAACGTCGCCCGCGCCCGAACGTAATTAAAGAGTTGCTTATTCACGATGTAGATGCAGCGCGGAAGGTTTTGGCCGAGAGGCGAATATTCCGCTTGCATAATGTATGAATATGCTTTTTTTTTTTTGCTCTTGTTTCGTCTGGTTACTGTTTGGTTTCCTGAATAATTTGCATGTGCAGTGTGTATGTGTGGTGTGTGCGTAGTGTGTGTTTATTTGTTTGTATTTTGTGTGTGTTTATTTGTTTGTATTTGTGTGTGTTTTATTTGTTTGTATTAGTGTGTGTTGTGTGCATCTATGAACGTGTGTGCTCATGTATGCATAAGGTGTGTGTGTGTGTGTTTATTTGTTTGTATTTGTGTGTGTTGTGTGCATCTATGAACATGTGTACACATGTATGCATGTGTGCGTGTGTTTGTATGTGTGTGTGTGTGTACGCGTGTGTTTATTTCTTTGTATTTGTATGTGTGTTTGTGTGCATCTATGAACATGTGTGCACATGTATGCACGGTGTGTGTGCGCGTATGTGTGTGTGTGTGATAGACAGGAAGGCAAAGAATAAGGAAAAAGGATAAAAAAAAAAATCGACAATTTAGATATCGGACATTGAGGCAGAATAAAATAAAAATCTGGAGAAAAAAATAAGAAGAAAGTAAACAACAGAAAACGAATATCTAGATAAACAAGGGGATAGATAGACATATAGAAAGACAGATAGACAGACAGATAGATACACATAGATAGAGAAAGATGAATAGACAGAAAGTTAGAACACATATAGATAGCGATAGACGAAGAGATAGATAGATAGACTTACATACATAGATTAGAGATAGACGAAGAGGAAGATAGACATATGGATGT
>NW_020869918.1:17419-27419 GCF_003789085.1 Penaeus vannamei | reverse complement strand
TCCCAAACAAGGGAAGGCAAAGAATCCTAAGTGGCAGAGCGATGCTTCCCAAACAAGGGAAGCAAAGAATCCTAAGTGGCAGATTGATGCTTCCCAAACAAGGGAAGGCAAAGAATCCTAAGTGGCAGAGCGATGCTTCCCAAACAAGGGAAGCCAAATAATCCTAAGTGGCAGAGTGATGCTTCCCAAACAAGGGAAGGCAAAGAATCCTAAGTGGCAGAGCGATGCTTCCCAAACAAGGGTAGGCAAGAATCCTAAGTGGCAGAGCGATGCTTCCCAAATAAGGGAAGGCAAAAGAATCTAAGTGGCGATGCTTCCCAAACAAGGAAGAAGAATCCTAAGTGGCAGAGCGATGCTTCCCAAACAAGGGAAGGCAAAGAATCCTAAGTGGCAGAGCGATGCTTCCCAAACAAGGGAAGGCACAGAATCCTAAGTGGCAGAGCGATGCTTCCCAAACCTAAGTAAGGCAGAGCGATGCTTCCAAACAAGGGGCAAAGAATCCTAAGTGGCAGAGCGATGCTTCCCAAACAAGGGAAGCATCCTGCAGAGCGATGCTTCCCAAACCAAGAATCCTAAGTGGCAGAGCGATGATTCCCAAACAAGGGGAGGCAAAGAATCCTAAGTGGCAGAGCGATGCTTCCCAAAAAGGGAAGCAAAGAATCCTAAGTGGCAGAGTGATGCTTCCCAAACAAGGGAAGCAAAGAATCCTAAGTGGCAGAGCGATGCTTCCAAACAAGGGAAGCCAAAGAATCCCTAAGTGGCAGAGCGATGCTTCCCAAACAAGGGAAGCCAAAGAATCCTAAGTGGCAGAGCATGAGCTTCCCAAATAAGGTAGGCAAGAATCCTAAGTGCAGAGCGATGCTTCCAAATGGAAGGCAATGAATCCTAAGTCGATGCTCCCAAACAAAGGTAGCAAAGAATCCTAAGTGGCAGAGCGATGCTTCCCAAAAACAAGGGAAGGCAAAGAATCCTAAGTGGCAGAGCGATGCTTCCCCAAACAAGGGAAGGCAAAGAATCCTAAGTGGCAGAGCGATGCTTCCCAAACAAGGGAAGGCAAAGAATCCTAAGTGCAGAGCGATGCTTCCCAAACAAGGAAGGCAAAGAATCCTAAGTGGCAGAGATGCTTCCCAAACAAGGGAAGGCAAAAGAATCCTTAAGTGGCAGAGGCGATGCTTCCCAAACAAAGGAAGCAAAGAATCCTAAGTGGCAGAGCGATGCTTCCCAAAAAGGAAGCAAAGAACCTAATGGCAAGCGATGCTTCCCAAACAAGGGAAGCCAAAGAATCCAAGGCAGAAGCAAACAAGGAAACAGAATCCTAAGTGGCAAGTGATGCTTCCCAAACAAGGGAAGGCAAAGAATCCTAAGTGGCAGAGCGATGCTTTCCCAAACAAAGGAAGGCAAAGAATCTAAGTGGCAGAGCGATGCTTCCCAAACAAGGGAAGCCAAAGAATCCTAAGTGCAGAGCGATGCTTCCCAAACAAGGGAAGGCAAAGAATCCTAAGTGGCAGAGCGATGCTTCCCAAACAAGGGAAGGCAAAGAATCCTAAGTGGCAGAGTGATGCTTCCCAAACAAGGGAAGGCAAAGAATCCTAAAAATGCTTCCCAAACAAGGGAAGGCAAAGAATCCTAAGTGGCAGAGTGATGCTTCCCAAACAAGGGAAGGCAAAGAATCCTAAGTGGCAGAGCGATGCTTCCCAAACCAAGAATCCTAAGTGGCAGAGCGATGCTTCCCAAACAAGGGAAGCAAAGAATCCTAAGTGGCAGAGCGATGCTTCCCGGCAAAGAATCCTAAGTGGCAGATGTTCCCAAACAAGGGAAGCCAAAGAATCCTAAGTGGCAGAATGCTTCCCAAACAAGGGAAGGCAAAGATGCAGAGTGATGCTTCCCAAACAAGGGAAGGCAAAGAATCCTAAGTGGCAGAGCGATGCTTCCCAAACAAGGGAAGGCAAAGAAATCCTAAGTGCAGAGTGATGCTTCCCAAACCCAAAGAATCCTAAGTGGCAGAGCGATGCTTCCCAAACAAGGGAACCAAAGAATCCTAAGTGGCAGAGCGATGCTTCCCAAACAAGGGAAGCAAAGAATCCTAAGTGGCAGAGCGATGCTTTCCCAAAAACAAGGGAAAAAGAATCCTAAGTGGCAGAGCGATGCTTCCCAAACAAGGGAAGGCAAAGAATCCTAAGTGCAGAGCGATGCTTCCAAACAAGGAAGCAAAGAATCCTAAGTGGCAGACGATGCTTCCCAAACAAGGGAAGCCAAAGAATCCTAAGTGCAGAGCGATGCTTCCCAAAACAAGGAGGCAAAGAATCCTAAGTGGCAGAGATTCCCAAACAAGGGGCAAGAATCCTAAGTGCAGAGCGATGCTTCCCAAACAAGGGAAGGCAAAGAATCCTAAGTGGCAGAGCGATGCTTCCCAAACAAGGGAAGCCAAAGAATCCTAAGTGGCAGAGCGATGCTTCCCAAACAAGGGAAGGCAAAGAATCCTAAGTGGCAGAGCGATGCTTCCCAAACAAGGGAAGCCAAAGAATCCTAAGTGGCAGAGAAATGCTTCCCAAACAAGGGAAGCCAAAGAATCCTAAGTGGCAGAGCGATGCTTCCCAAACAAGGGAAGCCAAAGAATCCTAAGTGGCAGAGCGATGCTTCCCAAACAAGGGAAGGCAAAGAATCCCAAGTGGCAGATTGATGCTTCCCAAACAAGGCAGAATCCTAAGTGGCAGAGCGATGCTTCCCAAACAAGGGAAGGCAAAGAATCCTAAGTGGCAGAGTGATGCTTCCCAAACAAGGGTAGACAAAGAATCCTAAGTGGCAGAGCGATGCTTCCCAAACAAGGGAAGGCAAAGAATCCTAAGTGGCAGAGCGATGATTCCCAAACAAGGGAAGCCCAAAAATCCTAAGTGGCAGAGCGATGCTTCCCAAAACAAGGGAAGGCAAAGAATCCTAAGTGGCAGAGCGATGCTTCCCAAACAAGGGTCAAAGAATCCCAAGTGGCAGAGATGGGAAGGCTCCCAAGTGGCAGAATGCTTCCCAAACAAGGGAAGGCAAAGAATCCTAAGTGGCAGACCGATTGCTTCCCAAAACAAGGAAGGCACAGAATCCTAAGTGGCAGACGATGCTTCCCAAAACAAGGGAAGGCACAGAATCCTAAGTGGCAGAGTGATGCTTCCCAAAACCAAGAGGAAGGTCACCAGAATCTAAATAGTGGCAAGAGCGATGTCTTCCCTAAAACAAGGAAAGGCATAAAGTGAAGATAAATCCTGAAGTTGGTCTAAGAGCGATGCTATCCTCAAACAAGTGGAAATGGCAAAGTAATATCCCAAGTGCAGAGTATGCTTTACCCTTAAACAAGGGAAGGCTACAGAATCTCTTAAGGCAGAGTGATGCTGTCTACCATAAAATAAGAGGCTAGACTATAGATATCGCTATAGTGTCCAGAGCCGATGGTCTTGCCCAAAAACAAGGGAAAGCCAAAGAATCCTAAAGTGGTCAAGAGCTGATGCCCTTTCTCCAAACATAGAGGAGCCATAAGAATTCCTAAATGTGCTAGAAGCGATGCGCTACCAAACAAGGTAAATGCATAATGAATCCTAAGGGTGCAGAGTGGTATGCATTCCTCAAACAAAGGGACAGGCATAAGAATCCATAAGTGGCAGAGCGATGTCATTCCCAAAACCTAAGGAAGCACAAGATTCCATAAGTGGCAGAGCGATAGCTATTTCCCAAACATAGGGTAGACAAAATGAATCCTATAGTGGCAAGATGCGATGCCTTTCCAACTAAAGTGAAAGGCTAAAGAATCCTAAGATGGCAGAGATGTTTCCAAACAAACAAGGAAGCACAGAATCCTAAGGTGGCAGAGCGATGACGTCCCAAATACAGGGAGGCAGAAGGAATTCCTAAGTTGGTGCGAAGCGATGTAACCTTCACCACAAGGCGAAGGCAAAGAATTCCTTAAGATGGCAGAGCATGAACTTCCAAACAAAGGTGAAGGCAAGAATCCTAAGTGGCAGAGCGATTGCGTTTACCAATAAAAACAAGGGAAGGTCATTATAGAAAATATCTCAAGTGGGAAACTTATATGCTCTTGGTCATATTTACGTGTGAGGGTGTGGGGGGATTAGGGGTTTACTGGGAAATAGCGTCAACTGGACACTTATTGTACATGCGTATGAACGTAAGTCTAAACTTAGATTTGGTATCTTAATCGCGGACATTGCATTCGAAGCAGACACAGGATATTATAATATTACAAAAATAACTGCTTGTGCCCTGCCTAATGTTTAAAATTAGTTCTGTAAATATATAAACTTCTCAAATGAATGCTTTTCTGATACCAACCTTTTCATTCCCTTCATCCGCGACGTAATATATGACATAATTGAAGACAGGCAGTAAAAAGATTTAATCATATTAAATTACAATTAAATTTCATGCATCTCCAATTGTTACCCTAAAATGAAAAACTAAGACGGCAATCTAATATCAATCTAAGATAATTCCTACTCTCATTTTTCATGTACACATTTCCTCAAGATTATCTTTTCAAATATTGATTTGTTAGTGAATCTGGTAATAGTTAATGGATTGGCTCTTTTAAATTATGATAATCAATTNGCACAGAATCCTAAGTGCAGAGCGATGCTTCCCAAACAAGAGTAGACAAAGAATCCTAAGTGCAGAAGCGATGCTTCCAACAAAGAAGGCAAAGAATCCTAAGTGCAGAGCGATGCTTCCCAAACAAGGAAAGGCAGAATCCTAAGTGGCAGACGATGCTTCCCAAACAAGGAAGGCAAAGAATCCTAAGTGGCAGAGTGATGCTTCCCAAACAAGGGAAGGCAAAAATCCTAAGTGGCAGAGATGCTTCCCAAACAAGGGAGGCAAAGAATCCTAAGTGGCAGAGCATGCTTCCCAAACAGCAAGAATCCTAAGTTGCTTCCCAAACAAGGGAAGGCAAAGAATCCTAAGTGGCAGAGCGATGCTTCCCAAAAAGGGAAGGCAAAGAATCCTAAGACCCAAACAAGGGAAGAAAGAATCCTAAGTGGCAGATTGATGCTTCCCAAACAAGGGAAGCCAAAGAATCCTAAGTGGCAGAGCGATGCTTCCCAAACAAGGGAAGGCAAAGAAGTGGCAGAGCGATGCTTCCAAAAAGGGAAGGCAAAGAATCCTAAGTGGCAGAGCCCAAACAAGGGAAGCCAAAGAATCCTAAGTGGCAGAATGCTTCCCAAACAAGGGAAGCCAAAGAATCCTAAGTGGCAGAGCGATGCTTCCCAAACAAGGGAAGGCAAAGAATCCTAAGTGGCAGAGCGATGCTTCCCAAACAAGGGAAGGCAAAGAATCCTAAGTGGCAGAGCGATGCTTCCCAAACAAGGGAAGCCAAAGAATCCTAAGTGGCAGAGCGATGCTTCCCAAACAAGGGAAGGCAAAGAATCCTAAGTGGCAGAATGCTTCCCAAACAAGGGCAAAGAATCCTAAGTGCAGAGCGATGCTTCCCAAACAAGGGAAGGCAAAAAATCCTAAGTGGCAGAGGATGCTTCCAAACAAGGGAAGCAAAGAATCCTAAGTGGCAGAGCGATGCTTCCCAAACAAGGGAAGTCCTAAGTGCAGAGATGCTTCCAAACAAGGAAGCCAAAGAATCCTAAGTGGCAGAGCGATGCTTCCCAAAACAAGGGAAGCAAAGAATCCTAAGTGCAGAGCGATGCTTCCCAAACAAGGGGAATCCTAAGTGGAGTGCTTCCAAACAAGAATCCTAAGTGGCAGAGCGATGCTTCCCAAACAAGGGAAGCCAAGAATCCTAAGTGGCAGAGCGATGCTTCCCAAACAAGGGAAGGCAAAGAATCCCAAGTGCAGAATGCTTCCCAAACAAAGGAATCCTAAGTGGCAGAGCGATGCTTCCCAAACAAGGGAAGGCAAAGAATCCTAAGTGGCAGAGCGATGCTTCCCAAACAAGGGTAGACAAAGAATCCTAAGTGGCAGAGCGATGCTTCCCAAACAAGGGAAGCCAAAGAATCCTAAGTGCAGAGCGATGCTTCCCAAACAAGGGAAGCCAAAGAATCCTAAGTGGCAGAGCGATGCTTCCCAAACAAGGGAAGCCAAAGAATCCTAAGTGGCAGAGCGATGCTTCCCAAACAAGGGAAGGCAAAGAATCCTAAGTGGCAGAGCGATGCTTCCCAAACAAGGGAAGCCAAAGAATCCTAAGTGGCAGAGCGATGCTTCCCAAACAAGGAAGCAAAGAATCCTAAGTGGCAGATGCTTCCCAAATCCTAAGTGGCAGAGATGCTTCCCAAACAAGGGAAGGCAAAGAATCCTAAGTGGCAGAATGCTTCCCAAACAAGGAAGCACAGAATCCTAAGTGGCAGAGCGATGCTTCCCAAACAAGGGAAGGCAAAGAATCCCAAGTGGCAGAGCGATGCTTCCCAAACAAGGGAAGGCAAAGAATCCTAAGTGGCAGAGCGATGCTTCCCAAACAAGGGAAGGCAAAATCCTAAGTGGCAGAGCGATGCTTCCCAAAACAAGGGAGACAAAGAATCCTAAGTGCAGAGCGATGCTTCCAAACAAGGGAAGCAAAGTGGCAGAGCATGCTTCCCAAACAAGGAAGGGCAGAGCGCTTCCCAAACAAGAAGCAAAGAATCCTAAGTGGCAGAGCGATGCTTCCAAACAAGGAAGGCAAAGAATCCTAAGTGGCAGAGCGATGCTCCCAAACAAGGGAAGTCCTAAGTGGCAGAGCGATGCTTCCCAACAAGGAGGCAAAGAATCCTAAGGCAGAGCGATGCTTCCCAAACAAGGGAAGCAAAGAAATCCTAAGTGGCAGAGATGCTTCCCAAACAAGGGAAGGCAAGAATCCTAAGTGGCAGAGCGATGCTTCCCAAACAAGGAAGCAAAGAATCCTAAGTGTCCTAAGTGGCATGCTTCCCAAACAAGGGTAGGCTATAGAATCCCAAGTGGGAAACTATTGCTGGCTATTTACGTGGGTGTGGGGGGGATTGTGGGTACTGGGAATGCGCACTGGACATTTAGTACATGGACTGACGTAATTTAAAATAGATTTGTGTATCTTAATCGCGGACATTGCATTCGAAGCAGACGAATATATTACAAAATAACTGCTTTGCCTCCTAATTGTTTAAAATGTTCTGTAAATAATATAAACTTCTCAGATGCTTCTGAAGACCACCTTTTCATTCCCTTCATCCCAGACGTAACTACATAATTGAAGACAAGGCATTAAAAAGTTATTCATATTATTATTCAATATTTCATGCCTCCCAATGTTCCCAAAATTGAAAACTAAGACTAGCATCATATCAAAGTAAGAAAGTTCCTACCTCTATTTTCTGTACACATTTCCTCAAGATTATCTGTTTCAAATATGATTTGTTTGGAATCTTAAGTTAATGGATTGTCTCTTTAAATTTATATCAATTTTTGTGATGTTACTGGTCTGTGATGTAGTGATGGTTCTGCCCTCTGCTGTTGATGTGAAGATCCTGGTCTCGTATTTCTGGGCGTGAGGGAATAGGTTTTACAAATCTAAAGGGTGGGAGCTGAGGTATGTTGTCTTTTTATTGCTAAAAAATCTGTGGTATTTTGAAACGTTTCTGTGCAATGTTGCTCTTCACACATAACTGTTGCATGTTGTGTATGGTAGCGTTTGGAGCAAGTCATGCACTCATACCTGTAAATAAGCAACAAAATCATCCAAAAGATATCTATTCAACATTCACCCTTCATATCCGTACGCATATGATATAGAAGACAGTTTTAAAGATATTTGCAGTCCGATATAAAATTTACTTGGATAAATAAACCTTGCAATTTGCATTTAGACACTGCATTGTTAAAAGATTTTTCTGACAACTGATATTCATCTTTATAGATTGGAGAAAAGGTGATTGTTATAGAAAGTTGTAGTCAGTCACTCAAGATGCAGTTTCATCTTCATATGATAATAACGAGGCACAAGTAGGCTTACTTATAAGGGAAACATGATTATGAAATATTCTATTTTCTTTCATGATAACGATCTTATATTTATAGTAGTAAAATGGGTAACGAAACTGCTCTAACAACTATAAAACCAATCTTTATTTCAATGACACTCAAGTACAAAAATGTCATTCACCAATTAATATCCATAGCGCAGTTTCCTCGGACAGCTCTTTGCTGCGTTGAATCGTGTTGGAGGAGGGAAACATGTTTTCTTCAGGATGCTGTTCAGGAGGTCCATAGAAAAGTATAATTATTAATTTTGTAGTAAAGTAGTTAAGAAAAGCACACAATTCTTCTTTAAAACACTGATTTGATTTAAAACGTCAACTTGTGTGACCTTGACCATATAATTTTTGTTTCACTAACCTGGAAATATGAGTTCCATGCCCGCAGCCTCTGAACTTCAAAGATTCCTCGCGGGATTATATTGGTTTTTGTATTCATTACCATAAGTTATTTCCTTTATCAGAATATTTGATCATTTGTGTAAATATATATAATTTCATTTTCATAATAAATACTAAGTATGGAAATTCTAAGACGATCGATGTTATTGCCGAAACTCAAGCGATGGCATCCGTGAAGTTCATGACGGACACGTGACGTAACAGTACATGATTGGTGGGATTAACCTGTCCCTTCTGCGCATGTGCAGGATTTTAAAATGAGCTTAATATTAAAGCCTGGTCTAGAGGTGCATTAAAAGTTGATCCTGGACCTGCCAATGCACATGCGTACCAGAGATCTGGATTAAACTTTAATACTGGATTAACTTTTATGACACGTACAGAGGACGCCCTTTGGGTTATAAGGCCTATGACGTCACTAGGAAGAAGCTGAGAGTAGGGGGGCGGGGGAAATTAGAGCATGGTAGGGTGGGAGGGAGATAATCGCGGTGAGAAGAACGGAAACAGTCCAACGAAAAATTTAAACACAGCAAGCTGACTCCAACCCCCGCACAGGCTCTGGCGATGTTGGACGCTATTCAGGCAACGATTGAATGCGAAACAACGAATGTATAATGTTAAATAGCACCGTCTTCTCGCTACTCTCACCTAGTCAGCTGACAGGGGAACGTGGACACAAATATAAAAAAACGGATGAGCAGCTAGTTACCAACGTGTATCTGTTTTTATTAAATACAGGAGAGAATTTTGCCAATTTTAAAATATTATTTAGAATTTAGACTGTCTTTTTGAATAGTTTTATATTCTATGTAATTGTTATGCATTATTATAACGATATCTATTATAGATTACGATTTTAACCAAAAAGCCAACGAAAAATTTGCCAGCGAAAACGATAATTATCGTTTGACTGGAAATTATGGCATTCGGCCAATATGCCAGCGGTGGCAAGAAAAAACAAAAAACAAATAAACAAACAAACAAAAAGACGGAAACGTGAAAGAACCACGGAAATAGTGCTAATATGACGCCCCCTTAAATTTTATCGCACGCAGTCTGTCAGTGCCCCAAACGTGACCTTACTTCTACATTCCTTGACCTTTATTTTCAAATGTTTTGAAAACTGAAATTATTATCAGTATTGATCTGGTGAGTATAATGTTATAAAACTGCTAATTACAATAAAAAAAAATATATTTTTAGAAATCTAGGAAAAGGGTAAACAGGTGAGATAGGATGGACCAGTAACGGACTCGTTGGTGACTAAGGACTTGTGGAGCCATCTATGGGTAAATGCAATAAATAAACAAAATCACTTGCCGTATGCGTCATGTCATCTCAGCACAAAGGGTAAAGGAGGGATGCACACACACACAGATTACACATCTTTTGCACAAGACATGAATGGTAAGTATCCGCCCTCCTGTCAATCTGCAAATGACCTGTGTGCGCGCGTGCTCTCTCTCTCTCTCTCTCCTCTCTCTCTCGTCTCTCTCTCTCTCTCTCTCTTCTCTCTCTTCTCTCTCTCTCTCTCTCTCTCTCTCTCTCTCTCTCATCTCTTCTCTCCTCTCCTCTCTCTCTCTCTCTTCTCTTCTCTCTCTTTCTCTTTCTCT
>NW_020869918.1:15000-17318 GCF_003789085.1 Penaeus vannamei | reverse complement strand
ATGATAATAATAACAAATGATAACGATGATAAAAATAAAAAATGATAACAATGATAAAGATAATAATGTTTTTTTTACGTTATCATGGCGTCTCTTGTATTTTTTCTGAGGCCAATATCTTCACATTCAGTTATCATGTTTTGCCACAGTTTCTTTCTCTTTGTCCACACAATTCTACAAGGAGGATTGTCAATACAGTGAACCTTCGCTAAACGCGGTTCACCTTTCACCTTCTCGCTGCTTACGGATTGCATTGTGCATTGTTGTTCTGCATTCTGATTGGCTAAACAGTCTCTCTGCTTCTTCTCTACCTGTGTGTCAATAACGTAACGGTTTATGTACATGTACGTAATACAGCTTGCCAAATTTAAGTTTGCAAATTTTCTCTAAAACCCATGAAGCCTTCAGTTCGTATTGATGATTAAAATTACTATTTTACAGTACATTAGTTATTTGTTAAAAAAAAAAAAAAAAAAAAAAAAAAAAAAAAAAAAAAAAAAAAAAAACGTGTATACAGTACTCTTATTTGTTAAACAAATGCTTGGGCCTGTAAAAAGGTTTTGTTCTTTGGTTTCAATGTATTGTAGAGTATTTCATTGTATAAAGATTGTAAAAAAAATAAAAATTACTACTTCACGGGTTTCGCCTATCACGGGTTCTTTTTGGAACGTAACCCCCGCGAAAAACGAGGGTTCACTGTACTCTGATCAATGTGGTGTTTTACATAATTTGTCCTGATCGCCTGTTCCTGTGCAGCGCTTAACGACGCGTCCGTCTCAGCTTTTAAATCCCTTCTGACTAGCCAATCCCAGTCTCTGTTCTTTTTTCCTTCTCTGGCATTTCCCTGGTGAATCTGTCATGCATCCTTTCCTTTCGTCCATGCATCCTTTTCTTCGTCAGTTTTTGTCCAAGCTCCTGAACTTTCTGTCGTTTGGCTTCACTCTTACTGATGCTACTTTCTGTCTTAGTTGTTCACGATTTACGAACCCCCTGAATTAGTTTTTTTTTTTTTTTTTTTTTTTTTTTTTTTTTTTTTTTTTTTTTTTTTTTTAGCAGAAATCATTGCGTACAAGACCAAGCTATTTTCCTCTCCTCTGACACAGTTTTCTCTGCTGATCGGACTTCTGCCTCCTTCGTGCCTCTTCAAGTACAGTCTGTCCACGTTACTCTTAGGAAGAGGCGCACCATACATTGCCATCGTCTGCGAGGAGTGCGAGAAGCGTCCATCTTGAAGACAAGCAATTAATCTATTTATTACTCATAATCAAGAAACAGGAAGAAAAGAGCTATTGAACTGAAAATTCATTTATATAAACGTTTTAAAGTTAGTTATTTGACTTTTACATGTAGATATTTCAAGCAAGGGATTATTTTTTTAGGGATTTTTCAAATAATCTGGGACATGTTTTCTAGTCCATATGTTTGATTTTTGTTAACATATTATTAGAAAATGAAAAAAAAGATCTTTTGTTGATCAAAATTAGTATAAATTCACCTTTATCCTTAAACAAGATATACATTTAAAGGATTCAGTAAAATTTCCTTAGGAGTGACTCAGCCTTCCAGTCCGTCTTTTCCAGTCCAAGATCCCAGCCCCATATCTGAAGATACCTCCTGCCCACGTGGAATCGGGAATCAACCTTCTCTCGTATTCCCTTTTAATTCCCTCTTTCATCTCATTTTCTTTGATCCGATCCAGTTCGACTCTCCCCAGATATGTGAAACCTTCTTGCTTCACCTCCTACGTTACTTCACCTTCCGGGGGTTCTGTCCCCCTCCCCTCCCCTACCCCAGTCTCCTACCCCCTACCCCAGTCCTCCCTCCCCTACCCCAGTCTCCTCCTCCCCTACCCCAGTCTTCCTATCCTCCCCATACCCCAGTCTCCTCCCTCCCATACCCCAGTTTCCCTCCCCTACCCCAGTCTCCCCCTCCCTACCCCAGTACTCCTCCTCCCCTTACCCCAGTCTCCTACTCCCCTACCCCAGTCTCCTCCTCCCCTACCCCAGTCTCCTCCTCCCCTACCCCAGTCTCCTCCTACCCTACCCCAGTCTCCCCCTCCCCTATCCAGTCTCCTCCTCCCTACCCCAGTCTCCTCCTCCCCTAACCCCAGTCTCTCCCCACCTCCACCTCTCCTCCTCCCCTACCCCAGTCCCCACCCCAGTCCCCCTCCCCTTACCCACCCCAGTCTCCCCCTCCCCTACCCCCAGTCTCCTCCTCCCCTACCCCAGTCTCCTCCTCCCCTACCCCAGTTCCCTCCTCCCACCCCAGTCTCCCTCCCCCCCCAGTCTCCTCCTCCCTACCCCAGTCTCCCCCTCCCC
>NW_020869917.1:251884-258349 GCF_003789085.1 Penaeus vannamei | reverse complement strand
ATAATTATTTTTGTTATTCTTATTATTATAATTCGCATCATAGGAATAAACGACCAATAACAATAATGATTAAAAATGCCAAGCCCCATTTTAAGAAAAAATCAACATCATGAGGTAAACAATCATCATAAAAAGATAGTTAATTAAAATAGTAGGTAACTAAATAAAAGTGTATGTGTGTTTGCCTCCGCCGGGAATCGAACCCGGAATGCCCGCTTTAGAGGCGGCTGCGGTAACCGTTGCACCACAGAGACTTGAGAGGAAATGATGCAGCGAAATACTTATTTATAGAAAGACTTTTTTTTTTGTCTTTTTATTTGTTTGATTATATATCTTATTTGTTTTGTTTGTCTATCTATTTATCTATTGTTCTTCGTTCGTCGATTTCCTTTATTAATGATAAATATTATAATGTATAGATTTCGGATTATGTATCTCTATTGCTACCATAGTAGTCAAATCGACAATTATATAGAATAAACATACATCATTGATAACAATAATACTGAATCGCCCTCTCTCTCTCTCTCTATCTATCTCTTTATCTACTGTTAGCCTTTATCAAGAAATGCTATCCAGTCTGTTACGGTGTGACTCTAGTGCAGTGTTCCACAGACTACGAAAATAATTTCAATTAACTTTTTTATCCATTCATTCTTATATCTGTTGACGTTAGATGTTTTTGACCTTGAGTTTATAACGATTCTAATACTTGCATGCTGATATAAGATATGAAGAAGCATCGTGGAAAATGTAATTAAATAAACAACAAAATGTACCAATGAAGGTTTAGACAATGTAAACGTGCATTAAGAGAATTTAAAGTCCCACGAATAATTGTAACTGCGGTTATACCATAGGTCGGATGGGAGAGAGGGAGAGAGGAGGAGAGAGAGAAGAGAGAAGATCAGAGAGTTAGTACAGAGATGACAGAAGAGCGAGGATGAGAGAGAGACGGAGGATGGAGGGAGAGAAGATGACTGAGGGGCAGTGTGATGTTGCGATGGGGAGAAAGAGAGAGAGAGAGGAAGGCGGAGGGAGGGAGAAAAGAGGGAGAGGAACGGAGGGGAGAGACAGAGATAGAGGGAGTGGTTTTTATTATATAGGCGAGAGAAGAAAGAGGAGCAGCCAAGAGTGAGGAGAGACAGAGAAGAGACAAGAAACCAGAGACAGGAGACAGAGACAGAGGACAAGAGAAGAGAGAGAGAGAGGAGAAGAGAGAGAGAGAGAGGGAGAGTACGAGGAAGAGAGGGAGGAGAGGAGAAAGAGAGGAGAGAGAGGATGAGAGAGGAGAGAAGAGAGAGAGAGAGAGAGACCGAGAGAGAGGAGAGACCGAGAGAGAGAGAGAGAGAGATGAGGAGAGACTGACAGAGACGAGAGTGAAGAGAGAGAGAGAGGAGAGAGAGAGAGAGAGAGGAGAGAAGACAGACAGAGAAAGAGAGAGCGATGAGAGACGCGAGAGAGAGGAGAGAGAAGAAGGAGGAGAGAGAGAGAGAGAGAGAGAGAGAGAGATGATGAGGAGAGAGAAGAGCAGACGAGAGAAGAGAGAGCCAGAAGAAGAGAGAGAGACAGAGACAGAAACAGAGACGAAGAGATGAGAGAAGAGAGAGAGAGGAGAGAGAGGAGAGAGAGAGGAGAAAGAGAGAGAGAGGAGGAGAGAGAGAGAGAGAGAGAAGAGAGTGGAAGAGACAGGAGACGAAGAAAGAGAAGAGAGAGAGAGAGAGAGAGAAGAGAGAGGGAGAGAGAGAAGACGGAGAGAGAGAGGAGAGAGAGAGAGAGAGAGAGGAGAGAGAGAAGAGAGAGAGAGGAGAGAGAGGAGAGAGAGAGGAGATGAGAGGAGTAGATGAGAAGAAGACGAGAGACGAGAGAGAGAGAGAGAGAGAGAGACAGGCAGAGAGAAGATGTAGAGTGAGGGAGATAGAGAATGAGAGTGTGAGAGAGAGAGAGAGAGAGAGAGAGAGAGAGAGAGAGAGAGAGAGAGAGAGAGAGAGAGAGAGAGAGAGAGGAGAGAGAGAGAGAGAAGAGAGAGAGAGAGAGGCACACAGACAGACAGAGAGAAAGTTGTAGAGCGAGGGAGATAGAGAATGAGAGTGTGTGCGAGAGAGGGATAAAGAGAGGGTATGGAGAAGTGGAAAGAAAGAGATGGAGAGAAAAGGGGTTAGGAGACAGACACAAACACATACAATGACATTGGAAATAAAACTGAATACAGTATCTACTTCCACCACAAACAATAAAATCTAGACTATATCATATTAAAGAAAGAGAGAGAACGAGAAAAGGAAAGATAAAGAATTAGAGAGAGGGAGATAAGGGTGGAGAGTTTGAAAGAGGTGGACAGACAAACATATATTAATAATTGAAACTCTTTCTCAACACGAAAAAATATCATCTAGTCAACGTATATTTCGTCAAAAACTAAGAGAAATGATTGTCGCTTAGTCAACCACATCTACACAGGGGCCTTTAACATTAAGTAGGCCTATATCTTTATCAAAATTCTGATTGCCAGTAAGATACACTATAATTTAAATATTAATGACTCGTTTACGAAAGAAACCTACATACTTCTATTTACTTTAAAAAACATGTGTTTGTCGCCGCCGGGAGTCGAACCCGGTATTGCCTGTTACACCACATCTCTCTCTTTATCTATCTATCTCTTTTTCTTTCTCTCTTTCTGGCTCGCTCTCTCTCTCTCTCTCTCTCTCTCTCTCTCTCTCTCTCTTTATCTGCAGTTATCCATTATGCATAAATACTATGTTATGGTGTAACTCTACAGCAGTGCTCGTCAGAATACGAAAGTTATTTAAATGAACTTTTATTTTTTATACTTTTATCCGTCGACGTTGGATATTTTTGACCTTGAGTTCATAAAGATTCTAATACTTGCATGGCGACATAAGAGAGTAAAAGATAAGTAGCGTGAATATGTAATTCAATAAATAACAAACGTATCAAATGAAGGTTAGAAATCCCTACAAATGTAACGCATTAAGATTTTAATTAGATTTTAACTATGGTTATAACATTAGTCAGATATGGAGAGACAGAGAGATAGATAGATAGATAGATAGATAGATAGATAGATAGATAGAGAGAGAGAGAGAGAGAGAGGGGGTTGTAGAAGGGTGAAGAGAGGTAATCACAAATATAAGCAGATTAATTGCCTAAGAAAGACAAACTGACATTGGAAATAAAAGTTAACACAGTATCTATTCCCACCGGAAACAATAAAATCTAGTCCACACCATCTTGATGACAGATAAAGAGAGAAAACGAGAAAATGAGAGATAGAGAGAGAGAGATAAAGGTGGAGAGTTTTTAAGAGGTGGGCACTCAATAATATATTAAGAATGAAAAGTGTTCCTCAACGCGAGAAAATATAATCTAGTCAACGCATACTTCGTCTTTAAATCTAAAAGAACTGATTGTCACTTCGTCAACCGCATCTACACAGGGGCCTTTAACACCAAGTAGGTCTATATCATTATTGCCAATAAAATACACTATAACTTACAAATTTATGATGTTAATATTTACAATTATAATCATCATGAGCATGATACTAACCTGGCTGTATAAAAACAATGTAACTAGACTAAAATCGTTTACGGAAGAAGCGTACGTACTTTTATACTTTAAAATTTATAATTACAATACATAGAAAATCATTGTGACCAGCTCGTGAAGAAATCAAGAAATCGCCGTTATATGTAAGCCTACATCCCATATCCATTAATTTAGTCAAAATAAACTTTACATGATAATACATTTCATTATTTTAATAATTATTTTTGTTATCATTATTATTATAATTATCCATATTAGGAATAACACCAATAACAATAATGATTAAAATGCCAAGCCATTTTAGAAAAATCAACATCATGAGGTAAACAATCATCTATAAAAGATAGTTAATTAAATAAAAGTGTATGTGTGTTTGCCTCCGCCGGGACTCGAACCCGGAATGCCCGCTTTAGAGGCGGCTGCGTTGACCGTTGCACCACAGAGACTTGGAAGGAAATGATGCAGCTGAAATAATTATTCATAAAAAAACACTTTTTTATTTATCTAGTTTACTTGTTTGATTATATATATCTTATTTCTTTACTTGTTTGTTTATGTATTTATCTTTTTTGTGTTAGTCGATTCCTTTCCGTAAGTTTGTTTAATAATAATAATAAAAACAGGCTTTTTCTCAGGTTATTTCCCCCATGTATTTTTCATAAAGATAATGACGGTTATGACGATAAAGAAAGGTAACTAAGCATACTACTACTAATGATAAGAATGATATAGCAATGATAATGATGAGTTTGATACTGATAAGAAATTTATAAGGTTAATGATAATAATGAGGCTAATGATAAGACGAACGGGGAGTTTTACAATGACAATGATTATAATGATAAATATTATCCCTCTCTAAATGAAGTTAGGGGGGCGATTTCCAAGCTAAAGAGTGGTAAAGCAGCAGGTATCTGCGGCATACCAGCTGAACTATTAAAGGCTGGTGGTGAACCTATGGCACGGGGGTTAAATGCTGTCCTGGCTGCCATCAGGTCGTCTCTGTTCGAGACAACCCTTGGTGGAGGAGGCCTGTGGGACGACCGAGGAAGTCGTGGCTTGGGCAGATCGACCAAACCTGCCGTGAAGAACTAGAGATGAGCCGAGTCCCTGCCTGGCGTCTAGCCATGAGGGATCCTCGTAGGTGGAAGCGAAGGGTGGATGCGGCTATGCGCCCCCGTCGGCGTCAGCCCCCTTGATGATGATGATGATGATAAATATTATAATGTAAGGATTTTCGATTATGTATCTGCGTTGCTATCATAGTCAAATCAATAATAACACAGAATGTACATACGTCACTGATAACAATAAAATTAAATGCCCTCTCTCTCTCTCTCTCCCTCGCTCTCTATTGCTCTCTCTCTCGCTCTCTATTGCTCTCTCTCTCTATCTATACATCTGTCTATCTCTTTCTATTTTTAACTGCTGTTACCTTTTATCAAGAAATGATATCCAGCCTGTAATGGTGTGACTAGAGAAGTGATCCTGAGACTACGAAAATTATTTCAGTGAACCTTTTTTCATTCATTCATACTTTTATCCGTTGACGTTGGTTATTAAGAGAACGAAAGATAAGCATAGTGAAAATATAATTCAATAAATAACAAATGTATCAAATGAAGGTTAGAAATGTAACGCATTAAGAATTAAATTCCAAGAATAGATTTTAACTAGGGTCATAACATTACTCAGAGATGGGGAGGGAGAGAGAGAGAGAGAAAGGGGGGGGGGTGAGGGGAGTAGAAGTGTAAAGACAAGAGATTGAGAGAAAAGAGGGGTGGGCGGGGGTAAAGAACGGCAATCACAAACATACAGATTGATTTACTGAGAAAGACACAATGACATTGGAAATAAAAGTTAACACAATATCTATTCCCACCGCAAGCAATAGAATGTAGCCCAAATCATGTTGATCACACAGATAGAGAAAGAGAGAAAATGAGAAAACGAGAGATATAGAGATAGAGAAAGGGAGATAAATGTGGAGAGTTTGAAAGAGGTGGACACGCAATGATATATTAAGAATTGAAAGTTTCTCAACACGAAAACATGTAATCTAGCCTACGTATATTTCGTCTTTAAAACTAAAAGAACTGATTGTCGCTTAGTCAGTCACATCTACATAGGTGCCTTTAACACTAAATAGGTCTATATCATTATGAAAATCAATATTGCTAATAAAATATACTATAACACATATTCATGATGTCAATATTTTCAAACAATTATATTCATCATGAGTATGATATCAACCTGGCTGTATAAAAAACATTGTAACAAGACTGAAATCATTTACGGAAGAAACGTACATACTTGTAAACTTTAAAACAATAAACAGTAAAATCATTGTGACTTCAGCTCGTTATACGTAAGCCTACATCGCATAACACATTAGTGTACAGTGAACCCTCGCTATAACGCGGTTCATTTTTCGCGTTCTCGCTGCTTCACGGAATTGCATTGTGCATTGTGTTCTGCATTCTGATTGGCTAAACAGTCTCTCCGTTTCTTCTCTACCTGTGTCAATAACGTTACGGTTTAATATGTACATGGTCGTAAAACAGCTTGCCAAATTTAAGTTTGCAAATTTTCTCTAAAACCCATGAAGCCTTCAGTTCGTATTGATGATTAAAATTAATATTTTACAGTACAGTAGTTATTTGTAATAAACGTTTATACAGTACTTTTATTTGTTAAACAAATGCTTGGGCCTGTAAAAAGGTTTTGTTCTTTGGTTTCAATGTATTGTCGAGTATTTCATTGTATAATGAAAAATAAAGGTTACTACTTCACGGATTTCGCCTATCACGGGTTCTTTTTGGAACGTAACTCCCGCGAAAAACGAGGGTTCACTGTATTGAAATGATTTTATATGATATTTCATCATTT
>NW_020869917.1:231884-239384 GCF_003789085.1 Penaeus vannamei | reverse complement strand
GGAGAGGAGAGGGGGAGAGGGGAGAGCTGGGATAGGGCGGAGAGGGGGAGAGGCTGGCGGGCGGGGGAGAGGCTGGGGGAGGGGAGAGGCTGGGGCGCGGGGGAGGCTGGGAGAGGGGAGAGGCTGGGAGAGGGGGGAGAGACTGGGGGCGGGGGAGATGCTGGGAGAGGGGAGAGGGGGAGGAGAAACTGGGTGAGGAGGGTGAGGGGGAGAAGAGAGACTGGGGGCGGGGGAGAGGCTGGGAGAGGGGAGAGACTGGGGGGCGGGGGAGGGGGGGGGGAGAGGCTTGGGGGCGGGGGAGAGTGGGAGAGGGGGAGATGGGGGCGGGGGAGAGGCTGGGGACTGGGGGGGGAGGGGGAGAAGGGGAGAGGCTGGGGGCGGGGGAGAGGCTGGGAAAGGGGGAGAGCTGGGGGCGGGGGGAGAGGCTGGGGAGGGGGAGAGGCTGGGAGAGGGAGAGGCTGGGGGCGTGGAGAGGCTGGAGAGGGGGAGAGGCTGGAGGCGGGGGAAGGCTGGGAGAGGGAGAGGCTGGGAGAGGGGGAGAGGCTGGGTGAGGGGAGAGGGGGCGGGGAAGGGCTGGGTGAGGCAGAGCTGGGGAGGGAGAGGGGGAGAGGCTGGGGAGGGAGGAGGGGGAGGGGGAAAGGGAGGGAGAAGGGAGGGGGAAGGGGAAAGGGAGTTAGGAGGGGAGGGGGAGAGTGAGGAAGGACGGGTACGTTGGAGAGGGACGAGTGGAGGGGAGGGGAGAGGATGGGGAGGGGAAGTAGGAGGGGAGAGGGAGAGGAGGAGGAGGAAGGAGGGAAAGGAGGGAGTGAGGGAGGTGAGGAAGGGGAAAGGGGAAAGGAGAGAGTGAGGGAGGAAGGAGAGGGGAGAGTGAAGAGAGGAGGAGAAGGGGAAGAGTGAGTTAGGAGGGGAAAAGGAAGAGTGAGTGAGTGAGGAAAGGGGAAGCAAGGGGGGGGGGTGAAGGGAGAGAGGGAAAAGGAAGAGTGAGTGAGTGAGGGAAGGGGAAGCAAGGGGGGGGTAAAGGGGAGAGGGGAAACAACAGAGTGAAGGGACACAGGGTTCACGAAAAGCGAATGTAATAACACGCTCGAGAGGAGGAGAGGAGAACGAAATACCAAACGAAAATAGTCGAACAGAATGTCGAAACAAATGGATACACACCAGTTAAATAAACGCTTTTGCATAACGAAAGAACAAAGGAAAGAATTATAAGATTAGAATAATGAGCATTTATGTAACGCCCTTCAAGTAGCATAATGCACACACACACACACAACACACACAACACACACACACAGACACACACCACACACACACACACACACACACACACACACACACACACACATGCACACACACACACCACAAACACATGCACGCCACGCACGCACGCACACACACACACACGCACACGCACAAAGACACACCAGAGTAACTCCTGTACAATCACAACGTTACTTCTGTACATCCCAGAGAATCCCTTTCAACGGCCGTGCAGTTGCAAGCACTAAATCGCATTCAAGCAACATTCCCAAGGGGGGGCGAGGGAGGGGTGAGGGGCGGGGTCTCTTAGGTATAATTTGGCCCCAAGTGGACGTCATATTTCCTGAAATAAAGAACATTACAAAGAAAATGGGGGCAGTGATGACGCAACCTTTTTTCTAAGGCAAAGAAAATGGTAAATTGCGACGGAACATAATAACCGAGGCAGCCACGACTAGCGAGCGAGACAGTATTAGCAATGATGATACAGAACTACTATCTACAACATTCAAAAAAATTACACAACCACTATTATCAACAACGAAAACCGCAAAAATACCATCGCCAAAACGACCACCAAAAAACTACCACAACAACAACAGTGACAGCAGAACAACAACTACAATAGTAGTAAACACATTAACAACAACAATGACAACAGAAACAACATTGACAACACCAACAATAAAATAATAACAACAGTGACAACAGAACATTAACAACAGAAATAACAAGTAACGAAGCAACATTAACAATAAAACCAACAACAACAACAACAACACCGACAACGAGGAAACCGTAGAGTGGCTGCGGGCGCGGGTTCGGGCGCGTGAAGCGGCAACGGCGGCAGCCCCGCCCTCAAAACCGCACCCCGCCGCCGCCAGGCGGACTCTGGAGGCGCTGTGCGAAAATGAGCATTAAGGACGAATGGATAAGATGACGGGATAGTGCTGATGGTTAGCGTGATGTGTGTTTGATGGTAGCGTGATGGTGGTGGTAGGTGATGGCTAGTTGGGCTGTAGGGTGATGAGGCTGAGGTTAAGGTGAGAGAGTGATTGGTTGGTAGAGTGGAATAAAAGGTGTGATGATGGATGGTGGTGATCAGGTGGTGAATGTGCGTGTAGTGTGATGTTTGGTGTGGATGATGAGATGGTGGTAAGAGGGGTGATGATGGAGATGGTCGGAGCTGAAAAACAAAAGGAAGCGGGTGGTGTGTGGAGTGATGAATGATGGAGATGGTGGTGGTGATGATGCGACCTGATGGTGGTGGGGGTGCACTCCTCGGTGGTGGTGGTCGGGGTGGATGATGATGGTGGTTGATGATTCAGGTTGGCTCGCTATGGTTCCCTCCGTGCCCATGATTCGGGTGCCTTCTCGCGTAGTGGGTTGATGATGGAGATGGTTCGGGTGATCGATGATGCGTAGTGTGGTGATGCATGGATGATGGTGATATCGGTACAGTCGGTGTGAATGATGGATGATGGTTGCCATGATTAGAGATTGGTGGTGGTATGGTGGTGGTGGTGCGTGGGTGGTGGTTGATAGATGATCTTATTGGTGGTCGGTGATAGGTTGGTCTGGTCCCATGATGGTTGGTGGTGGTGGTGCTGCTCGCCTCGAAATGGTGTGGTTGGATGGGCAGGATGGGTGGTGGTGTTGGTGAGCTGGTGCGTGATGGTGGGGAGATGTGTCGTTGATGATAGTGGTGTTGATTGATCGGTGCGGGTGACAAGACAGGTGAAGGTGGATATGGGTGGGTGGTGGTTTGATGAATAATCGGTGGTGGTGCATGATGGTGGGGTGATGATACTGGTGGTGGTACGGTGGGGGGGTTGGTGATGATGGAGGATGGTGGTGGTGATGATAGTGGTAGCCGGGGTGATGGGAGGTGGTGGTTTGATGATGATGGTAGTGGTGGTGATGATGGAGATGGTGATGTACTGGTAGTGGTGGGGTGATGATGGAGATGGTGATAATAGAGATTGGTTGGTGCTGTGGTTGGTGATGTGATGATGGTGGTGGTGGTGACCTGATGAGATGTGGTGGTGGTGCGTGATGGAGTGGTGTGATAAGGTGGTGGGTGATGGTAGTGGTGATGGTTGGTGATGATGGTGGTGGTGAGTGATGATAGTCGCCACGAGGTCCTCGGTGATGAATGGTGGTGTGGTGGTGGTGGTCCTGTGGTGGTGGAATGGAGCATATGGGTGGTGGTGGTGGTGGTGTGGTGGTTTGATGATGGTGGTGGTGATGATGGAGATCTAGTTGGGCGTGGTTATGATGGGTGGTGGTGGGTGATGTTGTGGAAGATGGTGGTGGTGGTTTGGTGTGATGATGATGATGGTGGTGATGATGGAGATGGATCGGTGGTGATGATGGAGATGGTGAGGTGGTGATGATGGAGATGGTGGTGGTGATGATGGAGATGGTGTGGTGATGATAGTGGTGATGGTGGGGTGGTGATGATGGTGGTGTGGTGATGATAGTGTGGGTGTGATGATGTGTGATGATGGTGGTGGTGGTGATGGTGGTGGGTGTATGATGGTGATGGCGTGTGGATGGTGGTGGGGTGGTTGATGATGATGATGGTGGTGATGAGATGGCTGGGTGGTGATGATGGGGAGGTGGTGGTGGATGATGGTGGTGTGGCGGGGGTGATGAGATGGTGGTGTGGTGGTGTGGTGGTGTGATGATGATGGTGTTGATGATTGGGGTGGTGCGTGGTGGATATGGAAGATGGTGTGGCTGGGATTGATGGTGGTGGGGTGATGATGGTGGATGCAGTGGTGTTGATGATGTAGGTAGATGGTGGTGATGATGAGGTAGTGATGTGATGATGGAGATGGTGATGATTGGTAGTGGTGGTGAATGATGGAGATGGTGGATGAATAGAGATGGTGGTGATATGCTGTGGTGGTGGTTGGTGGTGATGATGATTGATGATGATGATGATGATTGAAGGTGGTCGGTGGTGGTGTGGTGTATTGATGATGATGATGATGATGATGATGATAATGATGATGATGATGGTGGTGAGAGAAATAAAGAGAGAAGATAAAGTACATGCACACAAACAATACAAGAAGGAAAACGAGATACAAGAACGACAAAAGGGACTCCGCACAACGATAGAAGTCCGTTAGAAAGTCCCTTATTAAAGTCCCATACGACGACCCCCTTCTTGCGCCACACGGGAAGACGTCCATTCCTAAGGCAAGGAATTACAACTTCCTTGACTTAATTTCTCGTTAAGGAGCAGGTACTTTGTATCTTCCTTTCACTCGTTGCTTTATTTTCTCGCTCTCTGCTTCTCTCTTTCTCTCGCTTCCCTTCCTCTCTCTGTTTCTCTCTTTCTCTCGCTTTCCTTCCTCACTCTCTGTTTCTCTCTTTCTCTCGCTTTCCTTCCTCGCTCTCTGTTTCTCTCTTTCTCTCGCTTTCCTTCCTCATTCTCTGTTTCTCTCTTTCTCTCGCTTTCCTTCATTCTCTGTTTCTCTCTTTCTCTCGCTTTCCTATCTTAATTTCCGTTTCTCTGTTTCTCTCACTTTCCTTCCTCACTCTCTGCTTCTCTCTTTCTCTCGCTTTCCTTCCTCATTCTCTGTTTCTCTCTTTCTCTCCTTATCTTATACGTTTCTCTCTTTCACTTCCTTCTCACTCTCTGCTTCTCTCTTTCTCTCACTTTCCTTCCTCACTCTCTGTTTCTCTCTGTCTCTCGCTTTCCCATCTTAATTTCCGTTTCTCTGTTTCTCTTTGTCGTCTGTCTATTTGTCTCTATGTACTTTCACCCTCCCTCTCCTTCTACCCAAGCTTCTCTTTATATCTTCCCTCTTGTACTTTACTTTTTCTATCTCTGTCTGTCTGTCTGTCTGTCTGTCTGTCTGTCTGACTGCCTGTATCTCTCTCTCCCCCTCCCTCCCTCCCTTATCCACCCACATTCTATTCTGGCAACAAATTCCGCCAAAGTCAAAACATCAATAGACATGAAAAAATATTAAAAACATCTTTTTCTTCCTTAATAAGATAACGGAGAGTTTTGCAGTAACACAAAAACACGGGTTTAGATTCTCCAGTAACAAAGGATTAATTGAAGCCTTTCTCATTCTATTCCTCCCTCACCCCCTCTTCCTCATTCCAGTCCTCCATCCCTCCCTCTCCTCTTTTCCTTCCTCCTCCCATTGCTTCCTCTTTCCCTTTCGCCTCTCCGTGTTCTTATCTACATATACGGATATTCAAGAAGCATGCCTTTATATGGATCAGAAAATGAAGTTCCTTTATAAGATGAAGCTTATTCTCTCTCTCTTAAGGATTTTTTATTTAGTCGCATATTGATCGTAAAACTGCTTTATTCATACCTTTTCATTTTTCTAGTTATTGAGGTGAATCGCCTATCTATCAGCTGTCTATCACTCTCTTTCCATTGGCGATTCACCTGTCCGTGGGTCTAACCTATCCACCTTAACACCACTCATCAACCTAATGACAAATTTAACAACCGCTCAACCGACTTACTCCACCGACATATAACATATTCAGCAGTACGAAAGAAAGAGAAAGAGAGAGAGAGAGAGAGAGAGAGAGAGAGAGAGAGAGAGAGAGAGAGAGGAGAGAGAGAGAGAGAGAGAGAGAGAGAGAGAGAGAGAGAGAGCAGAGAGAGAGAGAGAGAGACTTTTTGACTTTGACAAGTTTATATATATATATATATATATATATATATATATATATATATATATATATATATATATATAGAGAAGAGAGAGAGAGAGAGAGAGAGAGAGAGAGAGAGAGAGAGAGAGAGGAGAGAGAGGAAAAGAGAGATAGAGAGAGAGAAAAAACAAAAAAAACAAAAAATAAAATTAACAAAAAAAGAAAACAACAAAACAAAGAGAAGAAAAAGAAAGAAAGAAAAAGAAATATCTTCCCGGCCGTGAAACAGGTGGTGCCATGACACTATCCCATGACACACGACGCCTCCAGCATCTCGTCTTGATTCGGGGCTCGAGTGTCACTTGCTTACCTGTATCTCACTTGTCAATATTATGTTTGTGTGCGTGTTTAGGAGTGTATGTAGGTGTATCTCGAGAAAATTGTCATTTTTATGTTTATATGTGTATGTTTATTGGAGTGTAGCTTACCTGTATCTCACTTGTCAATATTATGTTTATGTGTGTGTTTATGGGAGTGTATATAGGTGTATCTAGCGAAACTTGTCATTTCTATGTTTATATGTGTATGTTTATGGGAGTGTAGCTTACCTATATCTCACTTATCATAATTATGTTTATGTGTGTGTTTATGGGAGTGTAGCTTACCTATATCTCACTTATCATAATTATGTTTATGTGTGTGTTCATGGGAGTGTATGTAGGTGTATTGCATGTGGGTGCTTTAGGCTTGCGTGAAAGGCTGAGGGCGGTCGTTTGTGTGAGATTGTGCAACATTTCATTACGTAATGGGGAGCGGGCGGGGGGGGGGTGGGTTACTTGCATTCATGTGACCTATAAATCAAATTTGTAAACGTCTATTGGACAGTCTCGCCTTTGAAGGATATTCTTTCTTGTGGCACAAATAAGACATATGTACGGGTTTTTTTTTTTTTTTTCCTTAAGATTCTAAGTTCGTGTCCATACACGCCATAACACTAGATATTAGGAATAATAGATAGATAAATAAATAAATAAATAAATAAGTAAAAATTAATAATAATAACTTTAAAAATACGTCTAAATGTGTCAACTCCACAATAAATTCTCAGAACAATAAACACGCACGACCAGCACTTTTGAGTCGTTCAGGCCACGTCCCTCTATCGTAGGAACGACCCGAGGGACTTGTAAACCCGAGCCTGCGCGATAACGCTTATCAGGGTCATAGTGCGCCCTCGTTCGTCTCTCTCAACTCCCTCCCCCGATGGATTGGGATGGATTCGCGGGGTCAGTGACTGGAGGGAAGTGCTGGATGGGACATGAATGAGGGATAAGGAAGGAGGGGAGGGAGAGGGAGGGAGGAGGGGGAGGGAGAGGGGGAGAGGGAGAAGGAGGGGGAGAGGGAGGGAAGGGAGAGGGAGGGAGGGAGGGAGAAGGGAAGGAGAGAGAGAGGGAGAGAAGAGAGAGAGAGAGAGAGAGAAGAGAGAGAGAGAGAGAGAGAGAGAGAGAGAGAGAGAGAGAGAGAGAGAGAGAGAGAGAGAGAGAGAGAATAAATGAGAATATGTCTCTCTCTCACAGGGACTTATTAAGATAGGGGTGAGGA
>NW_020869917.1:219384-226884 GCF_003789085.1 Penaeus vannamei | reverse complement strand
GCATCACCCTCATTAACGCTCTCTCCCCAGCCCCCTCTCCCCGCCCTCGCCCTCCCCCCAGCCCCTTCCTCTCCCCCCTCTCCCTCCCCCCAGCCCCCCTTCCTCTATTCCTCCCCCCCAACTCACTCCCTCCCCCCATGCCCATCCTACCCACAGGACGCGTCACTTGGTCCCCACGACCTGTCAATCGCTGCCACGCGCAAAGGGTCAACGATGACGCCGAAACTGTCAACCGAAAATGGAGTCGTGACCGTCGCTGGCATCGGGGGGGGGGGGGGCTAGGAGTGAGAATGGACGTTGGGTCGTGTGTTTAGGTCAGCTGTTAGAGAGGAATGCGAGAGTGTGTGTGTGTGTGTGTGTGTGTGTGTGTGTGTGTGTGTGTGTGTGTGTGTGTGTGTGTGTGGTGTGTGTGTGTGTGTGTGTGTGTGTGTGTGCGTGTGCGTGCGATGTGTATCCTACATGACTATACCCAATCGTTGCACATATACCCCTTGTATATCCACGCACGGCTTAGTACACAAACCCTAAAGCTAAAAGACCTCCGGCAGGATATAAGCAACACCAGAGCCATCTATCTCCAGTGAACAACACTATCCACCCCCCTTATTATGCGCCATGACTGATGTCTCTATCCCGCCCGCGCTCCAACGATACCTGAAGGGCGCTCATCAACACCGCAATCGCAGGGGTCAACGACACAACAGCTGAAAAAAAGACAAATGATGACCGTAACGACTGAGATCCCTGCAGCTGGAGCAAGGACGATTCTCTACCCGGATTTAGCGTTGATTGAATTCCCCGACTGTCCGGGTTGGGACTCATCACTCGCCTGGGTTCGCACAGACAAGCACAAGCGCACACACATACGCACACACACAGACACACGCATCAATAAATACATACATACATGCATACATACATGCATACATCCATCCATACATTCATACATCCATACATACATTCATACATACATCCACACACACACGCGTTTTTTTTTTAGGTGAGCATTCGTCTGCATACTGCGCGTACTGTTCGGTCGGGGGGGGGGGGGACAGGTGAAGGGAGGGTTATGTGGAACGGGGGAAGGAAATAGCAAGGGGAGAAAGGTGAATTTCAGTGCAAAAGCAATGCTAATGTGATCTTTATACCCTACATACCCGTACACTCATCACATAAAACCTACATAATGCTGGTGCAGGTGAGAATAGATGAAAAGACGAAACACATGACAGCACTGGGCAAAGAAGAGAGAAGAATGAAAATGAATGTTTATATGAATAAACACTATACCTTTCCCCTTTGGCTGTGATGCAATCGCAGTTTCCAGAACTCAGTGAAAAGAACTTGCAAAATGTCAATTTTCAGTGGTTCAGAGAGGGTTACTTTCGCTAGAACTCAAAAAATAAATGAATTAATGAAAATAAAAATAAATAAATAAGAATCAGCAAAGAGGGAAAATCAAGTTATCTAATAAATGCGATTATAAGTTGCAACATAGATTAGATCTCATAAACGATCAAGATTCACTTTAAAAGACAACTATAAACAGTGCCAAAAAAGAGTGGGTGTTTAATTCAGTGATAATGAAACAAAATAAAACAAAAAAAAAGGAAAAGAAAAAAAATACATGCATTTTACTAAACCGGAAACAGGTGTTCACCAAACAAAGATCTGATATAAATATTTTCTCTTTTCTTTTCTTTTTATTTTATCTTTTCTTTTATCCTCCCCTTTGTATTTTCCCCACTTTGGAAATATTTGAATCACCACAAGTTTCACAGCCAGTTTATTAGAGCGAACCTTTCGGGGGAAAATAATGCATGACTGCTCAAGTATTTCGATAATATGCATTTACTTTCTTTGTCAAAGCTGTCTGTCAAGTCATTAAAACCCCAAAAGCTCTTATCAGAAATCATTTAAATAGATAACGAAATATACATATAATACACATTGTTCTTCTACCTTAAAATTCATTTGCAAATAGATTTATACTGCTTGTGTGTGTGTGTGTGTGTGTGTGTGTGTGTGTGTGTGTGTGTGTGTGTGTGTGTGTGTGTGTGTGTGTGTGTCTGTGTGTGTGTGTGTGTGTGTGGTGTGTGTGTGTGCGTGTGCGTGTGCGTGTGCGTGTGTGCGTGCGTGCGTGCGTGTGCGCATGTGTGTCTGTGCGAGCGTTGATTTGCAGTTTTTAGCAAAAAAGGAAGAACTGTCATAAAATTTTATTGCAGAATTGAAGGAAGTGCAATAAAAATACCAATGCATTTCCTATTTCACTTCACTCCAATCAGGAAATGCCGCCGTGGTCTGCCCATAGAAGCGAAATATCAGGTGCTTTCCTTGGCTTTCTCTCTCTGGTTTCCCCATTCGCCTCTGTCGGCCACTAATGTCATGCTTGCAAGAAATGTCTAGAAACACAATAACCAGGTGTAGAATACAAGTTGTTTAATGGGAATATTATGACACATCTACATACCCGCATAAATACTATAGGCAAGGCGCGCGTGTTGAGTGACGTGAGGTGAGTGTATGTCCTGTGTGTGTGTGTGGTGAGTGAGAGTGTGAGTGAGAAGGTGTGAGAGAGAGAGAGAGAGAGAGAGAGAGAGAGAGAGAGAGAGAGAGAGAGAGAGAGAGAGAGAGAGAGAGGAGCGTAATGTCTAATTTCGGCCCTCACTTTCGCATTCTTTCGAGAAAAAAAAAATCCAAAGCCTTAAACTTGCCATAAATAAGTTAGCAAAGTTCACTCGCGTCCACGGCTATTGGGTCCATTAACACCCATTAGTTAAATAGAACTTTGACCTTTGTCGCTTCACCATGCGCCATTTTTTCCTCCCCAAAGACCGACTTAGCGCGAAAAAAAGATAAAATCTAACTATGTAATACGAACACATTTACTTCTCGGCAAAGTGAAAGCTCCAAATCAGCTGGAAATTATTTCTCTCGAAGACAAGGTATCTATAAGTACTCCATATTTTTTTCCCTCAAATTGAAACATTAATTTCTTCTCCGCCGTCTTAAATACTCACCACGAGCATCATCCCGTTTCGTTTCATTAAGAGTAGGATCGCCATTACTAATTAGCCTCACCCTTAACCCTTTCAACAGGTGAGTCACGAGGCCCTTGGGCTCACCTGTCGTCCTCGAAGGTGTCAGAAGCCGATGAATCAGAGGCAGTCAAGTCGAACTGACATTTTTTCCCTTTGCAGAATGAACAGAAAAGAAGAAAAGAAACAAAAAAAAAAAACAAGACAAGAAGAAATGAAACAAAAAAGAAGAAATAAAAAGAAAAGAAGAGAAAAAAATTGAAGAAGTCATTGTCTCGAATCCTCCGCCAGAACTCGACCTGGAACGCGTGCGGCAAACTCTCGCTAAACCCGGGTGAAGCTGTGACATTCTGAAGCCGTCTTTGTCTTGCGATGACCTCTCACGCAGTCAGAGTTTTGTAATGCGTTGCAAATGGAGAGTGGAGATGGAAGGGTGATAGAAAGTGTGTGTGTGTGTGTGTGTGTGTGTGTGTGTGTGTGTGTGTTGTGTGTGTGTGTGTGTGTGGTGTTGTGTGTGTGTGTTGCGTGTGTTGGTGTGTGTGTGTGTGTGTGTGTGTGTGTGTGTGTGTGTGTTGTGTGTGTGTGTGTGTGTGTGTGTGTGTGTGTGGATAGAGAGAGAGAAGAGAAGAGAGAAGAGAGAGAGAGAGAGAGAGAGAGAGAGAGAGAGAGAGAGAGAGAGAGAGGGAGAGAGAGAGAGAGAGAGAGAGAGAGAGAGAGAGAGAGAGAGAGAGAGAGAAGAGGAGAGAGAGAGAGAGAGAGAGAGAAGAGAGAGAGAAGAGAGAGAGTACGTTTTGTGAGTGTGTACGTTTGTGAGTGTGTATGTACGTTTGTGAGTGTGCATATACGTGCGTGCGTGTTTGTGCTTACTCGTGCGTGGTGTTCTTACACATCACGCACACCATGAACACAACAAAACAAAACAGCTTAAATGTCCCGAAACAATTAATACCATCAAAACAAGCATTTAAGCCCCTCCCCTGGATCGTTATCGCTGAACATGACACCAATCGGCAAGGCAAGAGACATGACACCTCGCTGGGACGCAGAACAGAAGCGAAGTCACGCAACAGACACACGCACACTGCTTGCTACCTTCTCTCCCTCTCTTCTTCCTTGTTATACTGAACACATCCAGACACACACACTCACGCTCATGCTCACGCTCACTCACAACATCACTACTCACTAACTCACTCACCACTCACACACAGACACACACAGACACACACACACACACACACACACACACACACACACACACACACACACACACACTCACACACACTCACTCTCTCACTTCTAGAAAAAAAAATACAATACCTTCTGTAGTAAAATAACAATCCACCTGATGCCCTGAGATTCCGAAGTTGATCAATACATAATGATTTTGGGCAAGTGAGCTTTTTAGCGAGAATGTCTTTCTTTCTCCAGACAATACAGAAACGCAGATAATCACTCTTACATTCCATCCAGGACGAGAGTGAGAGTGTGGAGGAGAAAATGGAGAAAGAAAGGAGAGGGTGAAGGAAGTGAGGAAGAAAGTAAGAGCTGAGAGTTGTGAGGAGATTGAAAGAAGGAAAAGTGGAAAAAAGAGAGAAAGGGAAGAGAGAGAGAAGAGAGAGAGAGGGAGAGAAGAGAGAGAGAGAGAGAGAGAGAGAGAGAGAGAGAGGAGAGAGACAGAGAGAAGAGAGAGAGAGAGAAGAGAGAAAGAGAGAAAGCAACACACAAAAACCTTGCCAACACCCACTCCCCCTCTATTTCGGAACTCCAAAAATGTCCGGCTTTTCCCCCAGACGGTGCAATGTGAACAAAGACTGCGGTCGCATTAGCTCTCCCTTCGGCCTAGACAGTGTGGCACGCCGTCTGAAAGTGCCCCGAGAGAGAGCCATCGAGTGCCCCAGGAGATGCCCATCTTAAAAGACAAAAGGGGGAGGAGGGGAAGAGAGGGGCCATCGTGTGCCTATCTTAAGAGAGAAAAGGGGGGGAGGGGAAGGGAGGGGGGTCCACCGTGTGTAAGAATGTCGCCACTGTGGTAGGTACGGTCAAGCGCTACACTGCCGTCCGCATTTTTACTCGAGAATGGCTTTTATAGGCAGGTCAGAAGGCTTCCGTGGCATGGGCTTTGGCTAGGCATTCGCTTGTGAGTCTCCCTCCTTTCTTTTCTCTTCCTCTCTTTCTTTCTATGTCTCTGTTTCTGGCTCTGTCTCTTTTCCTTTCCTCTCATTGTCTTTGTCTTTGTCTTCTCTCTCTCTCTCTCTCTCTCTCCCTCCCTCCATCCCTCCCTCCCTCCTCCCTCCCTTCCTCCCTCCCTTTCCTCCCTTCCTCCTCCCTCCCTCCCTCCTCCCTCCCTCCTCCCTCCCTCCCTCCCTCCCTCCTCCTCCTCCCTCCCTCCTCCCTCCTCCTTCCCTCTCCCTCTTCAAAGCACATAAAGTCCCATCAGGAACCCCCGTATGGCCCGTTGCAGTTCCCTTTTACGACCTCCACTACACAGCGGCTGCCGTGAGGACCTGCGATGAAAATACTTTGGTTTTAATAGTTGTCGTCTGAATTCCGGTTTTTACTTTTAAGACTTTTAAACGGTGCGAGTTTCAGCGGCTCTCTGACTTATCTATCTGTCTGTCTGTCTGTCTGTCTGTCTGTCTGTCTGTCTGTCTGTGTCTGTCTGTCTGTCTGTCTATCTGTCTGTCTATCTACCTATTTATATATGTGTACATATATATATATATATATATATATATATATATATATATTATTCTCATTGATATATTATTATTGTTGGTATTGTTGTTATCACTGATAATATCATTCTGCTGAGAGAGAAGAGAGGAGAGAGAGAGAGAGAGAGAGAGAGAGAGAGAGAGAGAGAGAGAGAGAGAGAAGAGAGAAGAGAGAGAGAGAGAGAGAGAGAGAGAGAGAGAGAGAGAGAGAGAGAGAGAGAGAGAGAGAGGAGAGAAGATATAGAGAAAAAGAGAGAAAATAGCCTTTTATACCGTACTATCAGCACTGCTAACTTCCTTAATCACCATACGGTCCGGCATCAATACCATCATCACAATAACCATCATCACTGCCCTCAAAGTCGTCATCACACCGCCTAAAGAAGAAGAAGAAGAAGTAGAAGAAGAAGAAGAAGAAGGAGGAGGAGGAGGAAAAGAAGAAAGAGAAGGAGATGAAGAATAAGAATAAGAAGAAGAAGAAGAAGAAGAAGAAGAAGGAGGAGGAGAAGGAAGGAAGAAAAAAGAAGAAAGAAGAAAAAGAAAAGAAAAAGAAAAAAAAAAAAAAAAAAAAAGAAAAAGAAAAAGAAAAAGAAAAAGAAAAAGAAGAAAAGAAAAGGAAGAAGAAGGGAAAAAGCCCCTCCATAGGTCTACCTTCATGCGCTTGTCTTCTCCCTCTCCTTCCTACCCCTCCCCCCCCTTAGACGCCCACAAGCTCCTCGAGACGTTCGTGGGCGTCGACTGAAGCAGCAGGAGCGAACGAGGTCCTTGAGACGAGTGGTCTTCCTCTTTGTTTCTTTATTCCTTCAATATTCCGCTGTTTATCTATTCATCTATCCATTCACTCTTCTTTACTCATTTCTCTTCCTCTTGCTTGTGTATCTTATCTTAATCTCCTCTTCTATGTCTCTTTTTGTCTTACCTTCTTCCTATTTTTCTCGTTTACAATTATCATTGCTATCGTTATTGTCATCATTATCATTAATTTCTCTGTGACTGGCTTCATCTCTCCAAGCCCCGCCCACCACCCCCCTCTGACGGACCTCTGCCACGCCACAAAGAACGCGGAAGTGACTCCAAACTACCCGCCCACGCCCCCCCCCCCCCAATTCCAAACTCCTCCGCCAGGTATGCTGAGAAGAGACAAGTGTCAGATGGAAAGAAAACACAAGACATGCTCCGGAATCCCTGTTTTTTTCTTCTTTTTCTATTTACTTTCTTATGTTATGTTAAAGTCGTCTCTAGAGAATACATCCAAAACATTCTAAGAAAAAGAAAGGAATTTTGTCTTAAAACATTTAGAAAGTTGCCAAATTCCTTCCGAACCCTACACATAAACGAAATAACACAAGAGCTATTATACACAATAAATCTGGGAAGAATTACGGTACAATAAGCAGTTACACGCGCATTAAAATGAGAATTAAACATTACGTCCAGGAAGAAGTGAAAGCACATGAACCCGAGCCACCGATCCCGCCTTTTCTGCCCCAAAACAGCTAGACTTAATAATGATTGTTATAATAACAATAATAATAATAATAATAACAATAATAATAATAATAATAACAATAATAATAATAATAATAACAATAATAATAATGATAATAATGATAATAATACCAATAATGATCATGATAATAATAATAACAATAGAAATAATAATAACAATAGAAATAATAATAGTAACAATAATAATAGTAATAATAGTAATAATAATAATAATAATAATAATAATAATAATAATA
>NW_020869917.1:206884-214384 GCF_003789085.1 Penaeus vannamei | reverse complement strand
AAGGGCTGTCTGTTCCTCGCTCCGTTATGCTCTTTTTTGTGAGTCTCTCTCGGTTTCTCGTTTTTGTGTCTCCCTCTCACTCTCTTCCTTTCCCTATCCCTCTCATTCTCTCTCTCCTTCCCTCCCTCTATCTCTCATTCCCTCTCCGTCTCCCTCTCTCCTCTCCTCCCTCTCCCTCTCTCCTCTCCTTCCTTCTCTCCATCCCTCCCTCTCCTTCCCTCTCTCTCTCTCTCTTATTCCCTCCCTTTCTCTCTCTCCTTCCCTCTTCCTCCATTATTGGACCATTCCCTCTCTCTCCCCTCTTCCTTAGAGCCATTTCCTGTCTTTCCTTCCTTGCGCATGCGCCGCCGAGGCCTTGACAAACGCAGCACTAAGGTCCACCATAACACTGTCCGCCAGTCGTCAAACCGCCCTTACAGCCGTCAGCCATGTTTGTTCGTGAGGTAAACAAAAGCAAACAAGAACTGTATGTCTGTCGGTACTTCTTGGAGCGTTCAAGTCTTACGCAAATAAACGGATTATTGTGTTTATCTGCCGTGACGTCCTGAGTATCGGCTGTGCACGCTGTTTTTATTTTGCGCGAGTTCAATTGAGGAATTTCTTTATCATTTGTTCGTTTTCGTGAGTTTTAGTTGTTTGTTTGTGTGTGTGTGTGTGTGTGTGTGTGTGTGTGTGTGTGTGTGTGTGTGTGTGTGTGTGTGTGTGGTGTGTGTGTGTGTGTGTGTGTGTGTGTGTGTGTGTGCGTGTGTGTGTGCGCGTGTGTGTGTGTGCCGTGCGTGCGTACGTGCATGTATGCCTGTGCGTGTGCCTGTGTGTATTAAATTGTCATAAAATCACAACGGAAATAACAATAATAACAACGGTAATAAAAGCAAAAATAACCTAACCAATTAGCACTATTAGTCTGATGGAACAAACGAGTCTAACCTTGGCGAAAACATAATGACTGTAAACCTTTGCGTAATTCACCTCCCCCCCCCCCGGTAAAATAATTAAAGTGAGATTATATTCATATAATTCGATGATTAATACGATCCTGTATTACCGGAAGAGTTGTAACTATAACAACAGACCATAACAGAAACAATAACAACAGTAACAACACAGCATCAGTAATAAAAACAACAACAATAATAGTAATAATAATAATAATAATAATAATAATAATAATATAATAATAAATAATAATAATATAATAATAAATAATAACAACAGCAACAACACCAACTACTACAAACAACAAACAAACAAACAACAATAAACAAAAACCCAATCCTAAAAAAAAAATCAAATTCCACGAAAAGAAAACGAAAAAACGAAAAAAAGTAAAAAAAAACCGAGGCCGCTTCCCATAACCAGGGCCGCCGCCGACACTCACTTCCGTTACGGCGTGCAAATACAAGCCAAAATGCATGCACACAAAAGCGCCGTTCTTTGGCCCACGCTCGGGACAGGCGATCCATTCATCCACATTCCAGGCTCGGTGGATGAGTCGATAGGTGGGTGGATAATGAGGTGGATATGTGGTGGATGATGAGGTGGGTGGACGGTGTGATGAGTGGATAGGAGGTGGATGAGTGGGTAATGGGTGGATGTGGATAGGTGGATGGATGAGTGGATAATGATGTGGATGAGTGGATAGGTGGGTGGATGAGTGGATAGGTGGTGGATGAGTGGATTGGTGGTGGATAAGGGTGGTGAGTGGATAAGGGGTGACGAGTAGATAGAGTTGATAGGTGGGTTGATGAGTGGATAGGTGGGTGGATAATGAGGTGGATGGATGGGTCAGAAGGTTGTTAAATGGATAGGTAGGT
This sequence comes from Penaeus vannamei, assembly GCF_003789085.1. Taxonomy (NCBI): domain Eukaryota; kingdom Metazoa; phylum Arthropoda; class Malacostraca; order Decapoda; family Penaeidae; genus Penaeus; species Penaeus vannamei. Next base: position 212,570 of record NW_020869917.1, on the reverse strand, counting down.
GGGTATTGGGGTACGTGGATAAATGGATGGAAGAGTGGATAGGTGGGTGGATGATATTACAGTTGGGTGGATAACAGAATGAGGATATAACTAGGTGGATGAAGGAATAGGTGAGTGGCTAGTGAACAGGTAAATAATCTGGGTACTTGGACAGGGGGTGGGTGAGAGGGTGGATGAACTGAAGGATTTGTTAATGGATGGGCGAGTGGGGGAGTAATGAGATGGATGAGTGCATGAATGAAGGAATGAGGAGATGGATCAAAGGATGAATGGATAAATAAGTGGGTGAATGAGTGGGAGGATAGATGGACGGGCGGATAGATGGATGGATGGACGGAAGGATAGATGGGTAGATAGATAGATGGATGGATGGATGGACGGATGGATAGATGGATGGATAGATAGATGGATGGATGGATGGACGTATGGATATCGAAGAGTCTAGCTGCATACATTTTAAACACAATTCAACAGCTGACAGACAGACGAATGGAAAGAAGCGAAGAAATCTGACAAAAAAACAGGAAAAAATAAAGAAAAATAACAGCTAAACGAAATATAAATAATATAATAAACTAATAACAAGCAGGATGAACACCCGGAATGAACAGATAACGAATTATCCCTCAACACCTGCACCGGCGCACGTGTACCTGTCCGCGCATGTGTTCCGCAAGTCTAACGAGACACAAATAGCGGGCGTCGGAACAGCTGCACATTCCAGCATCCGGGACCTGTGTCCTGAGCAGCTGTGCAGTTCCGTGTTGGAGCGAGCGATGTGCTGGAGTTGGTGTGCTTGAGGGTGAGGGTGGGGGTGTGGGTGTGAGGGGGTGGGTGGGTGGGGGGGATCCTGTGGTTGATTCTGCTGTTGGTTGGTTGTCGTTTTGGTTCTATGTTTGTCTGTCTGTTTGTTTCTCTCTCTCTCTCTCTCTCTATATATATATATGTATGTATATGCATGTATGTATGTATGTATGTATGTTGTATGTATGTATGTATGTGTGTGTGTGTTGTGTGTGTGTTATCTGTCTCTGTGTGTGTGTGTGTCTGTGTGATTGTCTATATGTTTGTCTCTCTTTCTCTTTTCTTCTCCTTTCCTTCGTTTTTTCTTTCTCTTTTCTCTCACTTCTCCCCACCCCTCTTCCTCAATGCGTGCGTACGTGTTTGGGTCTATCTCAGTCTATCGGTAGGCCTAGTTACACCCCCACCCCCTACCCCCATATTTCCCCCCCCCCATCTCTCACTCCGCAACATGCTTCTTCCTCCCACCTCCCCCTTCCTCCCACTTCCCCTCTCCCCTTTATTTCTCTTTGCCCGAAATTCCCCCTCCTCTCCTCTCCTCTTCCTTCAATCCTCTCTGTTTTGCTATACCAGCTGCTTTGGCCCATTAGTACCTAAACATTTCCCCTCTCTATCTCCCCTCTATCTCCACACAAACACAAACAGCACAGAATTTCCCGGAAATAAATTTTGCTCCGTGTGCACAAACAGCAGGGCATAAGCAATGGGATAACCTGATATTCTACATAAATATTGTCGTTCTGATGTTCTGTCTGTGTGTGTCTGTGTATCCGTCTATTTGTCTGTCTGTCTGTGTGTCTTATTAATACATAAAATACATAAACACATAAAATATACATAAACATAAATATACATAAACATACATAAAACACATCAACATACCGAATACACATAAATACATAAATATATCACTCTGTCGAAATCGCATTTAGTGAGTCCCGAAATAGCATCATCATTCCCTTGAATTATATTTTCGCAACTGTCATTCCTGCTTCATTCCCATCGCGCGATCGGTGCTCTTAATCACAGTTCGTGACGTATGTTGCATAATAATTATTTTGCAATCATTTCTAGATGTTATGCTTTCGAGTGACGCTGACAATGAGATTGATGTGAACGAAATATCGGTGTCTATAAAGCTAATATCAATCATTATTATTGTAATTAGAGTTTGTCAGTATCGCTAAATGGATAGATCACTGATGTCAGTTATGATAATGAAACATCGATAGTGATGGTATAACCGATGATAATAACAATGGTAATGATACATGATAAAAGTAACAGTAATAATGAAAACAATCAAAGTGATGATAATGTTAGTGATAATAATGATAATGATAACTAGAACAAAAAACAACAAAAACAATATAAAAAATAATAGTGAAGATAATACTACTACAAAAAATAATAATAATAATAATCTTAATAACAATAATAACAATAACAATAGTCATAATGCAATGATAATGTTGATGATAATAATATAAATAATAATAATAATAATAATAATAATAATAATAATAATAATAATAATAATAAACATAAATAAATGCACACATACATCCATCCATACATAGATAGATAGACAGATACAGATACATATGCGTGTGCTTGCGTGCGTGTGTGCGTGCGTGTGCGTGAGTCCGAAGTAGCCTCTCCTCCACCCCCCCCCCAACCCGACCCAGGCGCGAACGACAGCGGCGGCGGGCGGGCACAGCTGTCGCCGCCCGTACGCCCACAACTAATCCTCGGACGTGATGTCGTAGCAGTCGTAATTGCAACTTATGCAATCTGCCATCTCACTTCTTGTTGCAAAAGGAGAGAGGAGGGAGGGAGGGAGAGGGAGGGGGGGGAAGGGGGGAGGGTTTTGATGTGAAAGTGAGTTTCAGTTGCAACTCTTTCGCTTATCACTGCCGGGATGACTGGGATCGGGAAGTGATTGCACGCTGTTGCTCCCTCTTCGATCTCGAGCACACGAACGAACGCTCTCTCTCTCTCTCTCTCTCTCTCTCTCCTCTCTCTCTCTCTCTCTCTCTTCTCTCTCTCTTCTTCTCTCTCTCCTCTCCTCTCTCTCTCTCTCCTCTCTCTCTCTCTCTCTCTCTCTCTCTCTCTCTCTCTCTCTCTCTCTCTCTCTCTCTCTCTCCTCTCTCCTCTCTCTCTCTCTCTCTCTCTCTCTCTCTCTCTCTCTCTCTCTCTCCTCTCTCTCTCTCTTCTCTCTCTCTCTCTCTCTCTCTCTCTCTCTCTCTCTCTCTCTCTCTCTCTCTCTCTCTCTCTCTCTCTCTCTCTCTCTCTTCGTCCTTCTGTCTTCTCTTTTCTTATGTCTGTATCTCCTATGGTATTTATCTATCTATCTATACATCTACCTAGATTATATTATTATTTTTCTTTTTTTTCCAAATTATTTCACATTTCCTCTTCGCCTTCCTTCCAATCTATTCAATATTCTATTTTAGTTTTATTTCCTCCTCTTCAACTCTCCTTCTTTTCTCTTCTTTCCCTCCTCCTTCCTCCTCCCTTTTCTTCCCCTCTCCTCCTCCTCATTTTCATCCCTTCTCCTTCCTCCTCTTTTTCTTCCCTCCTCCTCCACCTCCTTTTCTTCCCCTCTTCCCCTCTTCCCCTCGCCCTCAAACCCTTCACCTCAAAACTCCCTTCACACCCCCTCCCCCTCCATCCCCCTTCCCCCCTCTTCATATCACAAGTCTTAGAAAAAAGTTTCACCGCGAGAAAGTGAGTCTAAATGCTCGCCCGGAACAATCAGCTGAGTGGCAGCGTCGTGACAGGAGACTCCGGCCGGAGTGTGACTGTGAGAACCTGGCGCATTCAACGAAGCCCCCCCGCGTTTCGTTTTCTACGGGTGGGTGTGGGTGGGTGTGGGTGGGGTGGGGGTGGTGGGGGTGAGTGAGGGTGGGGTGGGGGGGTGAGTGAGGGTGGGGGTGGGTGGGGTGGTGTGGGTGTGGGTGGTGGGTGGTTGTTGTGTGTGTGTGTGTGTGTGTGTGTGTGTGTGTGTGTGTGTGTGTGTGTGTGTGTGTGTGTGTGTGTGTGTGTGTGTGTGTGTGTGTGTGTGTGTGTGTGTGTGTGTGTTTTGTGAAAAAAAAACGAGAAAATGTGATGATAAAACGGAAATAATAGAGTGAATAGTACTAAAGAAAGGTAAAATATGTACAATGGATATTGTAACTAAATCGAAATAAAGATAAGCATTACGAAAAACATGATCACGAAACGAAACACCAAATGATAAAAAAAAAAACAAACCGCAAAAAAAAATAAAAACAAAACAGCCAACGACCGCTCTTCCATAATAACCCATTCAAACCAACAACCGTTTAAACCCAACAAACAATAATAACCATTACCTTCAGCATCTCTCTCTCTCTCTCTCTCTCTCTCTCTCTCAACTCTCTCTCTCTCTCTCTCTCTCACTATTTCTATCTCCATCACCATCTATATCTCTATCTTTCTCTTGTTCTCTCTCTCGTTCTGCCTCTTTTCTCTCATTGCCTTCCCCCTCCCCCCCTCTCTCTTACTATCTCCCTCTCTCCTCCCTCCTCTCGCTCTCTCGCTCTCTCTCTCACGCTCTCTCCCTCTCTCTCTGCCTCTCTCCCATGTCTATCATAATGAAGATCAACAACCACTTACAAGTCACACAGAAGCCTCGTATCACAGACCCGTGTTGTAAGCAGCGTGCCGACTGACGGCTTGATAATTAAGGGTGGGGTGGGGGTGGGGTGGGGGGGCGAACGCGGAGGCCGGTTTCGACTTCTTTGTATTTAAAGCTTTGATTAGGTGAGCGGGGTCTCTCTCTCTCTCTCTTCTCTCTCTTCTCTCTCTCTCATCTCCTCTCTCCTCCTCCTCTCTCTCTCTCTCTCTCTCTCTCTCTCTCTCTCTCTCTCTCTCGCTGGCACAGGGGGTGGAATTTCCTTGTCTGCCTGTATGTCTGTCTGTTTCAATTGATTTTCTTTTTATTGTTGGTAAGTTGCGTCTATGGCTGCTCTCTCTTCTCTCTCTCTCTCTCTCTCTCTCTCTCTCTCTCTCTCTCTCTCTTCTCCTACTCTTGCCGCCCCTCTCTCTCTCTCCGTTCCTCTCCCTATTCTTCTCTCCTCTCCCTTTTCTTCTCTCCCTTCTCTTCTTCTCTCATACCCTCTTTCATTCTCCTCTTCCTCTCTCCCTTTTCTACTTTCTACTTCTACTGCATATTCGTCTCCTCCTCCTCGTTCTTCTTTCCCTTCTCTAAAGTCCTCTTCCATTCTCTTCCATTCGTTCTTCCTCGTTTTCTCTGCTGTGTCCTTCGTTGATTTTCCTCATTTTTCCCTTCTTATCGAGCTGGCACGGTCGTTATCCCGCGTTGCAACTGCAGGATGAACGTTGAACGCCGTAGTTCTTCGGAGATGCCCGGAGTGAACGTCAATTATGAAAGAAAAAAAGAGGAAAGAAGAAAGAAAAAAAAAAAGCGAGAGAGGGGTTGCATTTCACTCTTTTCCTTTATTCCTCCTTCTTCCCTTCTGTTTCCGTTCCTGACTCTCTTTTATGGCATTATACTTTCGCATTCATTCTTTTTGATGTTCGCTGGTTGCTCTGACATATTAACCATGTATCTCTCTCTCCCTCCTCCTCTCTCCTCCTCGATCTCCTCTTCTCTTCTCCTCTCTCTCTCTCTCCGTGCCGCTCTACTCCTCCCTCTCCTCTCTCTCTCTCGTCCTCTTCGGCGCCCCCTCTCTCGTCAGTCTCCTCTCTCACCCCCTCCTCTCCTCCTCTCCTCTCTCTCTCCCTCTTCTCTCTCTCTCCTTCTCTCCTCTCTCTCTCCTCCTTTAATTTGTGTCTGTCTGTGGTCTGTCTGTTCTGTCTGTCTCTCCCTCTCCGTCGTCTCTCTCCACATCCTCCT
>NW_020869917.1:192125-195161 GCF_003789085.1 Penaeus vannamei | reverse complement strand
GGACGCGACGAGGCCAGCATTTAAATTATCTTAAAGCGAAATGCAAATACAAAAAATCCTAATGATAAATACCCCGAATAGCAAAAAAGCAGAAAAGAAACGAAACAAAAGCTTATCGTCAAACGAAGAGCGCAATACAAGGACAGGATTAAAAAGTAGGAAGTATGGAGGAAAAAAAAAAAAAAAAAAAAAGAAAAAAAAAAAAAAAAAAAAAAAAAAAAGAAAAAAAAAAAAAAGAAAAAGAGAGAGGGGATGAGAAAGAGAGAAAGCAAAAAGGCAGAGGAGAGCCTGGAGAGGGGCTGGGAAAGGAAGTTCTGGGCAGTTTGGGTGTGGCTTTATATAAGTTTTTTGGAAGGGTATTGTGTTGGTTTAGGAGGGTTTGTGTAAGAATAGAAATTGAGGTTGAAGTGTGGTTGTGGTGTGGTCGTGTGTGTTACACTGAAATGGAGGAAGGACGGGCCCATGACAAGGGAGTGGTGCCATGGAAGGGAGAGAGTGCATCGGAGGAGGGAAGGCCGGCCGGCCGGCCAACCAGGTAGAGCACTTCTACCGTAACCACCTTGGGAAAAAAGAAATATCTCTTGGGAGGAAATAGAGGAGGGAAAATTAATTTCTCAAATTGCGGTTTAATGTCACCAGATCTTCCTTTCTGAAGTGGTCGACGCCGCTTAGACAAGATGAAAACCTGGCATCATTTTCCACTCGCTTGGATGAGAGAGGCGAGGGGAGAGGGGGGGAGAGGAGAGGGCCGAGGGCGAGGGCAGAGCGGACGAGAAAGAGAGAGAGAGGTTGGATGAGCGGAGAGAGGGTGAGGAAGGAGACAAAGGGAGGGATAGAGAATGAAGAAGAGGAGGTGGAGAGGACTAGGCTCGCAAGGAGAGAGAGACGAGGTGAGAAGGAGAGAGAAGGAGGGGACGAGGGAAGAGGAAGGGGGAAAAGGGAGGGGTGAGGAAAAAAGAAACAAGAGAGAGAGAAGTGAGTGAAATCATGAGCTTTGTGTAGCCATTTTACCTTTGGCCAATGTTGTTTGGTCGCGCTAAAGACGACAGAGGAGAAGGTGCGCGGACCTGGTGATAAAACGATGACATAGAGACACCTCTCTAATTTGCTGTAATTTGCCCTCCCCCTTCTCTCTCTCTCATCTCTCTCTCTCTCTCTCTTCTCTCTCTCTCTCTTCTCTCTCTCCTCTCATCACTTCTTCTCTCTCTTCTCTCTCCTCTCCCCTCCCTCCCCCTCCCTCTCTTCCCTCCCTCCCTCCTTCCCTCCCTCCCTCCCTACTTCGCTCTAATCTCTGCTCATTTCTCTCTCTCTCTCTCTCTCTCTCTCTCTCTCTCTCTTCTCTCTCTCTCTATCTTCTCTCATCCCTCTGTCTCCCCTCCCCCTCGTCTATCTCTCTCTCTTCGTTTCAGCTTCTGCCTCTCTCTCTCCTCTCTCTCTCTCTCTCATCTCTCTCTCTCTCTCATCTCTCTCTCTCTCTCTTCTCTCTCTCTCTCTCTCTCTCTTCTCTCTCGTTCCCTCCCTCTCTCCTTCTCTGTCCCCATCCCTCTTCTCCATCTCTCTCCCCTCCGCTCTCTCCATTCTCTCTCGCTCTCCCTTTCTCTTCTTCTTCTTTCTCTTCTTTGTATGTGCCGGTGGTGCAGTGCGCTGCGTCGTGCGGTGCGTGCGTGCGTGCTGTCGTGCGTGCAGTGCGTGTGTGTGTGATGTGTGGTCGTGTGTAGTAGTGTTTTGTGTGTGTGTGTGTTTGTGTGTGTGTGTTGTGTGTGCCGTGTGCGTGTGCGTGTGGCTGTGTCTGGCGTGCCGCGCAGGCGCCGCGTTACAACGTCTATGTCTGTACACTGGTCTATTTGTTTTATCGCGTTAGTGAGCGGTTTGCCGTCTGGATATACTGTCAATGCAGCCAGGTCTCCGGGCAACCCATTGAAGGAAGAGATGTAGTTTTCGTGAATTTGAGATCCATTTTGAAGGCATCAGTGACGTTCGATAATAAGAGAAGCAACAGATTGCCGATGTTGTAGTGCAAATAACACGGACTTAGCTGATTGTCCTCAAAACGCAGCCACAAGGTAGAATTGGAAGGAGCCCGGATACACGGTATTACCCTCGCCTTCTTGCCCCGTCGCCGCTGATTTAAGGGGATCTTCGGAGAAAAACAAAAATCGTGTCGAAGCCATTCCTTGGCGCAGCCGCGGAGGGCGACGATGCTGAGGGAGCATGACCGGCCGATGAAGTGTTAATGGCATTGAGCGGAGGTGGAGGGGAAAGAGGGAAAGAGCATGGGGGAAGGGACAGGGAGCATAGCGCAAGAGAGAGAACAAGGGAAGGTACGAACGTGGGACAGCGGGATGAGGGAAATAGGATTATGGGAAGAAGGGAGAAGGGAAATAGACCGAAAAAAGAGAAGGGAAGAGAGAATAAGTAATAAGGAAGACGAGAAAGATAGGAGAAAAAGGGGAAGGAGTAAAAGGAGAGAAGAAAGAGGATGGAGGAGAAAGAGAAGAGAACGCAGGCAGGAGAAGAAAGAAGAAGGATAAGTCGAGAAGAAAGAGAAGGAATTAAGGATAAAGGAGGATAAGAAAGAGAAGCATAAGGATAAAGGCAGGAAGAAAAGAGAAGGATAAGGGATGAAGGACGGAGTGGCAGAATAACAGAAGAAGAGAGGAGAGTAATGGGCGAAAGTGGAGAGCGCAGATGGCATCATCGTGCATTAATAATAAGTGACGAACAGGGGAGGAAGGCGCGCGTACACAACACACAGCACACATAACAACACACACACACACACAGCACACAACACCACACACACACACACACACCACACACACACACACCACCACACACGACCTCACACACACACACCACACACCACACACACAACACGACACACACAAACACCCACAACACACACCGAATCTCCTTCCCCCAGTCCCGCCTCCTCCGCCTCGCTGTCTTTCACCTCTTTCTGTCAATACAAGAAATGGTTTTTCTTTGTCATGCCGATCATGTCTGGCTGCCAGACCGCCTTACGGCTTGAGTTTC
>NW_020869917.1:179625-182125 GCF_003789085.1 Penaeus vannamei | reverse complement strand
TCTGCGTGTCTGGTTCTTTTTTTGTTCAGCTCATTTGTTACCGCCGTATGATGTCAGTGTAGTGACCATGTTGCGTCTTTCTTTCTTTCCTTCTTCCTCTCTTCTTTTTTTCTTTATATTCACTTCCTGTCTTTCCCTCCACTCCTTCCTACATAGGGTCTCCTTCTTTTTTCTCTTCTTCCTTCCGTCGCTCCCTCCGTTCTTCCTTTCTTCTTCCTTCTTCTTCCTTTCGCTTCCTTCTTCCTTCCTTCCTTCCTTCCTTCCTTCTTCCTTCCTTCCTTCCTTCCTTCTTCCTTCCTTCCTTCCTTCCTTCCTTTTCCCTTCCTTCCTTCCTTCTTCCTTCCCTCCCTCCCTCCCTCCCTCCCTCCTCCCTCCTCCCTCCTCCCTTCTTCCTCCCTTCCTTTCTCCTTCCCAGGTCTATACTCCCCTGTGTGACTTCAATGCCTTCCTCCCCCTCCCCCTTCCCTCCCCCATCCTTAAATTCCCCTCTCTTTCCTTTCACCCTTAATTTTATTTTTCGTCCGCCTTTAATGCCACCCCCTCTTTCCTCGCTCCCTAAATACCCCACCCTTTCTCACCTTTAATCCTGCCCTTATTTTCCCCATCTTTCTCCCTCTCCCCTGATCTCCATACCCTTCCAAACCCTTTTCACCCTTACACCTTTCCCTCCCTCCAACTCATCCCTCCTCCCCTCCCTCCAACTCACCGGCGGAGGGTAAACGCTTTTCCTGACATACCTCTACGCCTTCCCCTCTGCTTTCCTCCCGTCTTCTTATCTACTCCCTCTCTCTCTTCCGTCCTTTCACCTACCCCTTTCTGTCTTCCCTCCCTCCTCCTGCTCCCTCTACTCCCTTCAACTCTTTCCCTCATGCTCTCCTCCCTCTCTCTCTCTGCCTACCCCTCCCTCCTCCCTCCCTCTAACCCATCCTCTCCCCCCTTTTCTCTTCTCTCCTCCCCCTTCTCCACCCCTTTCCACCCCTCCTCCACCCTTCCACCCCTCTCCGCCCTCCACCTCCCCTCTCAACCTCTTCCCCCTCCCCCCTTCCCCCCTCCCCTCTCCCCGTCCCTCCTCTCCCCTCCACCTCCCCTCCTCCGTCCCTCCGTCCTTCCCTCCTCCTCCATCTCCTCCTCCTCCGTCCTCCCCCTCCACCTCCCCTCCCTCCCTTCCGTCCCCTCCACCTCGCCGACGGAGGGGAAAAGCAAGCGGAAGGGCGCGCGGGGTCGTGTCAGCCCGAGGCCAAGCCCGGTGATGCCCAGTGTGCCAAACCCCCGCAGACCGAGAGGGTTAGAGAGCGCGGGCACTGCTTCTTTTCCCCCCGAGAGAGAGACCCGTTTTGGAGTTTTGGTCTCGCGGTCTCTCGTTTTCTATTTGTTTTATTTATTTGGCTTTATTGATTTATTTATTGAGTGTTTTTTTTATGTTTATTCGGTGAATTTGGTGTGTTTTTGAATCGATTAGAGACGAGGGAAATTTGTGGAAATGTGAGATCAACTTTTTTTTTCGAGATTGGCTAAGATGAAAGAAGAAAAAAAAAGTGTTATTTATGTGTTACTTATTGTGATATTTACGGTGCTATCTGGTGAGAAAGTGATTGGGAAAATAAAACAAAACAGGAATTTGATCATTTCTAAAGATTGGCCAAAACGAAAGACAGAAAGAGAAGGAACAGAAAAATTATCAAGGAATAAACACATGGTGATAAAAAATATAAAAAAAGCAACTGAAATAATGAAGAAAAAAAAATCAGGAACACCAGCAATAATCGAAAATGAAACGCATTCTGAAACTTCGCGCCAAAAAAGTGCTTTGAGTGTGAACGAAAATTCGAACGAAAGTGATATCACAAGTGTCCCGAACACCCCCTCCCCTCCCCACGCCACAAATTCCTTAGAGTAAAAAAGAAAAAAAAAATCTCTCCCTCCACTTCCTCTCTCTCCCTTCCCCTCTTACGGAAAAAAAAGACAAACCAAAAAAGAAAAAAAAATCCCACGCCAATACAATACGAAAACAAAAAAAAAGAAAAAACGAAAATAACAAAAAAGAAAAAGACAAAAAGATAACATAAAAACAAACAAACCAATTATGAAAATGTTATAAAAAACCAAATTATTAACAACGACAACTCCGGGGTCAACAAAGAGCTATATTTGTGTGACGCGACGACCACATGTTCCTTCGACGTAAACAAAAGCGGGAAACGATTAGCAAATGGCAGCGTGGGGGAGGGGGGAGGGACCACCGGAGGCATTTACCACCGGCTTGCAACAACTATGCCGAAGACTCTGCAATTTGCAATCGAGCGAAGGAGACGACAGAGGGAGGTGGGGAGGAAGGGAAGGAGGGAGGGAAGGAGGGAGGGAGGGAGGGGAGGGGAGGGGGGGGGGAGGGCGGAGGAAGGAGGGAGGGGGGAGGAAAGGGAGGGAAGAGAAGAAGAGAGGAAGGGAGGGAGGTAAGGAGAGGTGGAGGAAGGAAGGGAGGGGAGTAGAAGGAAAGGAAGAA
>NW_020869917.1:154784-164784 GCF_003789085.1 Penaeus vannamei | reverse complement strand
ATTTTATATTTTTTTATGTATCTTCTGAAACTCGTTGGTTTGTGCATGTAATATATAATATGATGAGAATGAGTATAGATCAACTAGTCTTATTCTGTAGAATACAAACCAAACCAAATTTATCGTACTTGAGAAAGTATAAGATACCAACTTGAAATTACGATATCACAGGCCAAAACATACTTGATTACTAGGGCAAAATATACACAGAGATGGCATAGCTCAGTGGTAGAGCGGTGGCTTTGCAATTGCATGGTTATAGACACACACATATTTATACATACATACATACATACATATATCAACAAACACTATAATTGGTACAAAAAGACGAAAATAACTGACGAGCGTAATGTTATAAACATAATGGATATACAAAGAAATCTTTGACATGGTTATATAACCAGAAAAAGGCACGGGCAAATTATGAATTAGTGGAAGACTAGGGAAAGCTTTACTTATGACCGTGTAAACTCAGGCAAGCCCCAGTGACCAACACTTAATTGGCAATAAGTTGGTTTTTAATCAGGAGGGACCTTTATTTTTTCTTGTAGGCGAATTAATATAGGAAAAATAGATAGCTCTCAAGTTTCCATCGTTTTTCAGGTGAAAAGCAAGTTTGATATGCATTTATATATGTATATGTGTGTGTGTGGATTTGTGTATGTATTACGCGAGTGCCCACTTGAGTATATAACATACTGAAAAAAATGTGCATAGAAAAAAAGTAATAATAAAACAAGCTACAGGTTGAAATACATTTACCTTTAATCAAAAGTGAGTGTACATCATCGAAACAGGTAAAAGAGTCGTATATTTGTCCAAAGTGAAAGGAGAACAATGCTCCTTCAACAGTCATTTTAGCCAAAGAAGAGCCACCCAAAGGTGATGGTGGAGCCAGTGGGGAGAGTGAGCGTGGTGGTGAAGCACCTGGGAATGAAACACAGCAGGATGCAGCGGGTGAAGGTGACGCTCACTTGACGACGGTCTTGAACACTGTCATTCTGTTCTTCAGTGACCAGTTTGTAAACGGGAAGGTCGCCACAGAAGTTGGCAAGATCCGAGCCGATCTCCTCCTCAGGATTGTCGAGGGAAACAGCGGAAACTCTGACGTCAGACTCAACCCTCATGCCATCATCCTGATGGCCTTTGATGAAGGCTACTTGTTGCTCGAAAGATTTAACCAGTCGCCTCACGTAACACGCTTCCTGGGACACACTCGAGATGCTGCTAGACCCTGCGAAGTGCATAATTTTGATATATTTATGGTCATTTCCCCGAATTCATACAACTGAACAAATTGAAGAATTTCTCATGCATTAACAGTTCAAAAAACAATAACGTAAAGTTCATCATAGTATCCAGTGATGACCTAACAAGTATTACTTACCACACTATAATCCTCCAGAGTTTCCACGTCATCGAAGTCGTCGGATTCAGGCATGTGGAAGTGAATTTTCATGGCAAGGCGGTCTACATCCACTTTCATGCAGCTGTTTTCAGCGGCGCTGTTTCCCTTGTAACATATTTGGTAATCCTACCAAGAAAAACGGTCATCTTTTGTAATATTAAGTATGCTTCACATGAGAGATAAACTGAACTGTTGTATATGTGACAGAAAAGGTAATAATTTCTTGCTTAAACATGCATATCAACAGCGTGTTCATACCTGAACCTCAGCCAGGGAGAAGCCTAAGAGGCAGGAGAGCATCAGCCAAGTGAACATGGTGTGATCTAGAAGGAAATATAATTAATTAAGTGGTATAAAAGTGACAGATCTTGAAATACATCCATTTCCTGTACCCTGAACCTATACAGTAATCATAGTGAGAAACATCCCGCTTAGGAATTTCCAGGATGAAATGAAGAGATAAAATAACGAAGGGGTTCATTATAGGTACGGGATAAAAAAAAAAAAAAAAAAAAAAATCATAAGACTACGCATGTATGTTACATAAAATTGTGTTGCAAGAATTATACTTTAGCCTATTGGACGGATTATGAGACAGGTAAGAGGTATGAAAATCGTTACTCACCAAGGATAGCTACCACTGGTGATGTGAAATCGTCCGCGAAGTTTATATATCCCTCAGAATGTCGTACGACCTTTGGAAAGAAGAACTCTTGTTCCTACTAAAGCACCACCTGTGAAAACATTTTTACGCTATGTTTTCCATTCAAAATTTGTTAATCGGCAAAAAATCTTCAATCTCAGCAGATGATATATATTTAGGACTAAAACAGATTGCTCCTCAAATGAAATATCGTTTTAAAACGCATTTTTTTCTGCGTATATTTCGAATCTCTTATTTTCTTTTTTAATTTGATCATATGTAAATTTAGAAGAGTGCAAATAGAGGACGTGTCAGCATTCATCTCCAAATGAAGTATCATATACATATACATATACATACACACACACACACACACACACACACACACACACACACACACATTATATATATATATATATATATTATATATATATATATATATATATATTTGTATGTATGTATGTGTTTATATCTGTGTGTGGATATATACAAACACTCATGTATATGTATATATATATATATATATATATATATATATATATATATATATATATATATATATATATATATGTATGAATTTATGTATACAGATATGAATCTATATATATGTTTACATATATATATGAATGTATATTTATATATATTCACAAATATATGTACATACACAGTATGTATGTATATTATATATCCATGTATATATATATATATATATATATATATATATATATATATATATATATATATATATATATATGAATATATATATTATGAATATACATACATACATACATACATACATATACACAAAAGAAACACAAACATACACATACATATATATATTATATATATATATATATTATACATATGCATGTATGTGCGTATCCTCATTGCATACACACACACACACACACACACACACACACACACACACACACACACACACACAACAATATATATATATATATATATATATATACACATACAAATATTAAATGAACATATATATGTACATATATATGGGTGTATATGTATATCTATACATATATACATTCAGAATAAATATATATATATTTGGTTATATACCTATATATGCGTGTGACTCTCTCTCTCTTTCTGTATATGTGTATATGCATATTATATATGTATACAGACACATATTACGTATATATACAGATATATATTATATATATGCATGTATGTCCGTATCCTTATGCATACATATACATATGTAGACAGGCATACCTAGAAACACACACGTGTGTGTATGTGTTTGTGTGCGTGTGTATTCATCCTATCTTGACGTAATGATTCAGAAGAGTTGTGAGATGGTTCTAGTTTACATTGAAATGTTCGTTTTCCATCAAATTATGCATGCTATAAACAGTGATGCATTTTTTATGGAATAAAATGAAGCGGTCTAATGTGTTACTGTAAACAATATATTCAGTAGATGAAGTTAGTCTGCAGTACGATAATAAAGAAATACTGACCGTTTTCTATCTGAAACAACGGAGCACTGTTTTTGTCATGACATGAGTGACTGTGTGTTTGCGCACGAGATAAAGGGAAGGAGAGAAAGAGAGAGGAGGTAAGAAAAAGAAAGAGGAGGGAGATCGTGAAACAAGAAAACAATATCTTTAGTTTCTTGGCACGTGTGTTAATTAATAATGAAGAGGTTTTATGAAATCACAAAAGGTTATGAGCAGTAATGTTATCATTTCATACGATTGTTATTATTATTATTATTATTATTATTATTATTTTTTATTTTTTAGATTATTGATTTTATTGTTTTGGGAATGCTATCTTAATAATATCAAATCGCCATGATAATGTGGACTTCGTTATCTGCCATACTTATTTTCTCTGTTTCTATGTAACTCTAAAATATAGAAAGCGTTTGCTAGAAAAATTCACAATCTCGCCTACATAGAAAAAAAAAAAAATCCCAGTATATGCATTATTCCGAACATCTAACTTTCCGAATAATCTCTACTTTCCCATATATGTATATATATATTAAATATATACATATACACATAAACATTTATATATACACATACATACATATATATATATATATATATATATATATATATATATATATATATATATATGTGTGTGTGTGTGTGTGTGTGTGTGTGTGTGTGTGTGTGTGTGTGTGTGTGTGTGTGTGTGTGTGTGTGTGTGTGCACTATATATATGAATATATATATATATATATATATATATATATATATATATATATATATATATATATATATATATATATCACATATATGCACACCGATATAAGTATATGTGTATGAACACATATAATCCTTTTATTTTCATTTTTATGGACATACATATAAATACAGCCATGAATAAACAGACTGAAATAAATGTGTGTGTATATATATATATATATATATATATATATATATATATATATATATATATATTATATATACACACATGTATATATATACATACATACATATATATTTATTTCTCTGCTCTGCTTTGGGGAAAAAAATCTGCTTTAACGTGCATTCGTATTACATCATTCGCGATGTATTCATAGCTGTAGATATTGAAAAAGCCTTTCATATTTAATTTTCACACTAGATTTTCTTTCCGAAAGAATTTGGCCTTCCTAATGTCATTTCAGAAACTGCAGTCTCAGCAAATATCAGATATATATTGGATGGTAAGAGAGCTCAAGGGACAGTCGACGATACCATCAGGTGAGTCCTGGTACACTGCGAGTGTGCGCACTCGTTTTTATACTTATATGCGTTCATGAAAAAATGAATGAATAAATAAACGTATACATCTTTTTGTATATGTACATATACATCTCTCAGTATCATGACAATTTTAATTGTACTTTTTCTTTTCTTTTTTGTCCAGACGTAAAAATGTTGAGGATCGTAAGCCTGGCAGTGACTTTGGCCGTGTGCGTGGCACGACCCAACCAATGGGACGACCAGCTTGGGCTCTTCCCTGCCGACGGCGGAGACTCTCAGCCCATCTTGCCTCGCGCCGTCGCCAACCCTACCACGCCCAACCAGATACTCGACGCAGTGCTCGAGGGAGCTATCGCATACATGGAGTAATATTTTATTAGCAGTGATCTTTTGGTGTTATATTTGTTTCAATGTTATCATTCCTTATTATCATATTGTATACTGATTTCATGAGTCTTCTTCCTAACTGCTGTCCTTTAACAGAGCACTAGGATGGTGTGGATCCAAAAACGTGCAGAACGGAGAGTCAAATCTGCCCTTCCAAGTCAACTCTGACGGAAGCAGCTCCGAGAACTTCAGCATCACTAAGGCCAACGTGACTGGACTCTGCTCCCTGCGCCGCTCCAAGTCCGCTTCCTTCAACGCCGACCAGGTATGAGGTCAAATGAAAAGAAAGATGTATGATATGAGTTAAAGGCATTAACTAAACTCATTAACTTCAGAGTTTTGAAAGGAAATCCATGATAAGAATGATATTCTATTTTTAAAGTTAAGTATATGTATGATTATGAGTGATCTATTATGTATTTTTACAGAGTGTGCTCTCCGGTTCGGTTGTCGTGGAAAACGCTCGTGCCAACGCCGACTACACGGTAACCTTTGCCGGTGTTGGTGAAGCTCCAGCCCAGACTGTTTCTGGTCAGGTTGTAGAGCGTGTGGACAAGCTGTTCGCAGATATCCAGATCAACTTGGACAACCTTGTGCCTCAGAACATCGCCAGCTACACCGCAAGATCGGGTCACGACCTGCTTGAAAGTGCAAGCAACTTGGACGGCAACAATATGAAGGACGTTCACAGCGCCGGCTTCAGGAAGGCTTTGCGAGAGATCCTGGAGAAAACCATGGCTTCCAACGTGAAGGTGCAGATTAACAAGTCCATCCAGGATGAAGAATGCTTGAAACTCAAGAATGATACTGAAGAAACTTGTGAGTGTATGGAGAGACAAATAAAGTATTGCAATCATGAAATTTGTCTACCACATTTATGAATCTAGATACGAAAAATGCGTGGTTTTACAAATTGAGGCTTTATAGACCAGTAAATATGTGAAGAGGTAAACGTGCAATCATTAACCTCGCTTAGTTCTCCTTTTCCCCCAAAGGGAAAATTTTATGATTTGGCATCTTTAATCTACTATTATATATATATATATAATATATATATATATATATATATATATTATATATATATGTGAGTATATTCATACATAAATAAGTACATATAAACAATCTCTCACATAGACACGTGTATATACACGCATATATATACATACATATATGTATGTATGTATATGTATATATATATGTACATGTACAGATGACTAGAAGGAGTGGATACAAAGAGGACACATTTGGTATGGTCTAAGTATGTCTGAGTCTGAAACATCAACACACAATAACAATTATGTTTTTGGTTTGTTACACACTTTAGTGATTTAAATCCCATCGGAATATTATTCTACTCAGAAGAAAAATCGTTATGTAAACGTAAAAACAGTTATAGTAATTTCTCACACAAGCCAGCACATCATACCCACTGTCCGCACTTAGGCGACATACGGGTCCCATAAAACCAAGAGGGAGGGGGCGACGGTCAGCCTGAACATTATCGTAAGAACGTGTAGCTAGGCTTTATGCTGCGTCCGGAACTCCTCGTCTTGCTCATCCAGGCAACTTGTCCAAGAGCAGCAGGACAACGATGCCGCGTTTGGAACCTCCAAGACTCGCTGCCCAGAATGCAACCAGCTCGAATGTAAACATTCACTCATTTATCATACCGGTATCTTTATTTTACACGCTGCATAGGTTTTGTAACTTCTTTGAAGGCCATAAAATTATCAATCAATACCTTGTGGTTGCCTGCAACTTCCAATGTTTACATAGAAAAGCTATTGCCATCTCCAGCTCGCCCACTTTCACAGGAGGGCGAGATGGACGAGATGGACAACTTGTCCAGGACGGGAAAGTAGAGGTTCCGAACGGTGAAGACATCTTGTCCAACTGGTCTGGACGAGCAGGGCAAGGAGCTTCGAACGCAGCATTGCAATCAGACACACGGTGCCCAGGATCATGGCATCTATGCAGCTTGCTAATAAGTAACAATGTCCCGTGCCCAGCGGCAAGATGGCCCACTGGCATAACGAGAGGAAGTAACAATCTGAAAACCCTGCCACACTACTATCCCGCCAGTCTTGTGGCCATAGGCAAACAAACATATAAGTTATAAGGATAAGTTATATGCGAAGCTGAACCTCGCCCGGGCTATGGGAAAAACTCGACTCGATCACCGTGTGTCACTGACGCTACAGAGCTTAGTGGTGTGGAGCGACAATTGCAACTTATTTACCAACTAGCCTGGAGGCTAACATACAAGTGGCACAAGTAAACATAAATGTAAAAATAGTCTTGTGCAAAATGACTGGTCGAGAAAGATAACTATGAAGTACATGAGGTCACGAGGTTAGAGAAAAAATCACTCAGGTCCCAACCCAGCATAGCAAGTACCCTTAGTGATAAATAGGTGAACACGAGTGCTCATGTGTACGTAAATTACGATCCTTTGCATTCATGTTTTCAGGTTTCACTTTCGAATAAAGGCGCACCCCCAGTACATGTGAAAATTAATTTTAGCACTCCTCATTTTTATCGGCAGGACGGGCAGCCTCCTCCCCGCCCCCTGCCAGCACGCCACTGCCTCTTCTCCACAGCAATGCTCCCTCCCATGTATTTCCGACGAAGATGTATTCAAAACCAGTCAAATACAACTCTTGTATTGTGAAGATATTTATTCTCATTCATACCTTTCTACATTTGTCAACATGAATACGGTTCAGCTCCCTCCCGTGTTTCCTGCCGGTTTGTGAGTTTCGATGGAAAACCTTTTGGCATCTACCCAACGGACTTGATTTGGCTCTCTCTCATTTCTTTGTCTTTCCAAGTCTGAAAAAATGATAACACAAAATCCATTTCTTTTAATTGATGATGTAAGTCCCACATTGTTTAGAAACCATTACTTGTAAAAATAAATTTCATGTATTTCTCAGGTAGTCTTTAATGTTCCATTTCAACGAATTTTTGAAGCTCTTTTGTATGTATGTATGTATATATATGTGTATATTCATATATACATGTACACACATGTATGTTTGCATATATATTCATTTATATACGTATTTATATATACACATGTATGTATGGACATATATATGTATATCCATAAATACACTTATATACGAGACTGCTTAGCGCATTTTTCATTCAAGGAGCGCACAAGTCACATTAAGTGCACTCTTTTTATACACTTCCTGAGAAAGTTAATAAAAAGAGAAAAAAATGGGCCTAATATACCTATACCTAAAGTTTACATGAACGTTCATAATGTTCGCGATCACAAAGGTAAAAGGAATTCTTTCTGATGCTAAGAAAGGAAAACGATCTTATAAATCTATTCGATATATGAAGAGCGCTTATATATATGTATATATATGTACATATATAGATATATGTACGTATATATATATATATATATATATATATATATATATATATATATATATATATATATATATATATATATATATATATATAAATATAGATACATCACACATACATGTATGCGTATATATATATATATATATATATATATATATATATATATATATATATATATATATGTGTGTTGTGTGTGTGTGTGTGTGTGTGCGTGTAAGTGTAAGTCTATTTATGCGAGTGACTAGTTCCCTAGATCTTTTTTTAAGAAATAAGAAATCCTAAAAACAACAGGTTGAAATGCAATAAATTTTAATCACAAGTAAGTGTACATCATGGAGACAGGTAAGAGAGACTTCTATTTCCCCGAAGTGGAAGGTGAACAATATTGCTTAAAACAATTTTTAGCCTAAGAAGAGCCACCCGAAGGTGATGGTGGAGCCAGTGGGGAGAGTGAGCGTGGTGGTGAAGCACCTGGGAATGAAACACAGCAGGATGCAGCGGGTGAAGGTGACGCTCACTTGACGACGGTCTTGAACACTGTCATTCTGTTCTTCAGTGACCAGTTTGTAAACGGGAAGGTCGCCACAGAAGTTGGCAAGATCCGAGCCGATCTCCTCCTCAGGATTGTCGAGGGAAAACAGCGGAAACTCTGACGTCAGACTCAACCCTCATGCCATCATCCTGATGACCTTTGATGAAGGCTACTTGTTGCTCGAAAGATTTAACCAGTCGCCTCACGTAACACGCTTCCTGGGACACCACTCGAGATGCTGCTAGACCCTGCGAAGTGCATAAATTTTGATATATTTATGGTTATTTCCCCAGACCATTAAATACTGAATTTATACAGTTGAACAAACTGAAGAATTTATCATGCATTATCAGTTCAAGAAAACAATAACGTAAAGTTTATCATGGTATCCATTGATGACCTGACAAGTATTACTTACCACACTATAATCCTCCAGTGTTTCCACGTCATCGAAGTCGTCGGATTCAGGCATGTGGAAGTGAATTTTCATGGCAAGGCGGTCTACATCCACTTTCATGCAGCTGTTTTCAGCGGCGCTGTTTCCCTTGTAACATACTTGGTAATCCTGCCAAGAAAAACAGTCATGTTTTGTAATAAGTATGTTCATATGAGAGAGAAACTGAAATGTATATGTGACATGAAAGGTATATATATATATATATATATATATATATATATATATATATATATATATTATATATATAACTTGCATATCAACAGTGTTTTCATACCTGAACCTCAGCCAGGGAGAAGCCTAGGAGGCAGGAGAACATCAGCCAAGTGAACATGGTGTGATCTAGAAGGAAATATAACTAATTAAGTGGTATGAAATAGACAGATCTTGAAATACATCCATTTCATAAACCTGAACCTATTCAGTAATCTTAGTGCGAAACAGCCCGCTTTAGAGT
>NW_020869917.1:139784-152284 GCF_003789085.1 Penaeus vannamei | reverse complement strand
TGTGTACAGTATATATGAATATGTATATATATATGCCCACCGATATAAGTATGTGTATAAGCACATACATTCCATTTATTTTTATTTATATAGACATACATACAGATACATCCATGAATAAATGGACTGAAAATATACGTGTGTACATATACATACACACATACATGCATACATATATACGTATGTATTCATTTCTCTTTCTGTTTTGGGAAAAAATATCTGCTTAATTAACGTGCATTCGTATTACATCATTCGCGATGTATTCATAGCTGTGGATATTGAAAAAGCCTTTCATAATATTTCATTTTCACACTAGATTTTCTTTCCGAAAGAATTTTGC
This sequence comes from Penaeus vannamei, assembly GCF_003789085.1. NCBI lineage: Eukaryota > Metazoa > Arthropoda > Malacostraca > Decapoda > Penaeidae > Penaeus > Penaeus vannamei. The sequence goes on along the minus strand of NW_020869917.1, from coordinate 151,944 downwards.
CTTCCTAATGTCATTTCAGAAACTGCAATCTCAGCAAATATCAGATATATATTGGATGGTAAGAGAGCTCAAGGGACAGTCGACGGTACCATCAGGTGAGTCCCCTCGTGCATTGCAAGAGTGCGCACTCGTTTTTATACTTTGATTTATAGACAAATGAATTAACAGTTGTACAAATGAATATTGTATATGCGTACATATACATCCCTAATCATCATAACAATTGTACTCTTAATTCTGTTTATTTGTTTTTTATTCTTTCTATTGAAATCCTATTTGTGCAGACGTAAAAATGTTGAGGATCGTAAGCCTGGCAGTGACTTTGGCCGTGTGCGTGGCACGACCCAACCAATGGGACGACCAGCTTGGGCTCTTCCCTGCCGACGGCGGAGACTCTCAGCCCATCTTGCCTCGCGCCGTCGCCAACCCTACCACGCCCAACCAGATACTCGACGCAGTGCTCGAAGGAGCTATCGCATACATGGAGTAATGTTTTATTGATAGTGACCTTTTGGTGTTATTTTTGTTTCACTGTTAGCATTCCTTATTATCATATATAGTGATCTCATTAGTCTTCTTCCTAACTGCTGTCCTTTAACAGAGCACTAGGATGGTGTGGATCCAAAAACGTGCAGAATGGAGAGTCAAGCCTGCCCTTCCAAGTCAACTCTGACGGAAGCAGCTCCGAGAACTTCAGCATCACTAAGGCCAACGTGACTGGACTCTGCTCCCTGCGCCGCTCCAAGTCCGCTTCCTTCAACGCCGACCAGGTATGAATGTCAAATGAAAAGAAAGATGTATGAAATAAGCTTAAAGGCATTAACTTATTTAACTCATTAACTTCAGAATTTTGAAAGGAAGTTTCATGATAATAATGATATTCTATTTCTTAGTGCTAAGTATATATTATCTCATTATTAGTAACCTACTTCAACATCTGATTATTAGTGACCTACATTATGTATTTTTACAGAGTGTGCTCTCCGGTTCGGTTGTCGTGGAAAACGCTCGTGCCAACGCCGACTACACGGTAACCTTTGCCGGTGTTGGAGAAGCTCCAGCCCAGACTGTTTCTGGTCAGGTTGTAGAGCGTGTGGACAAGCTGTTCGCAGATATCCAGATCAACTTGGACAACCTTGTGCCTCAGAACATCGCCAGCTACACCGCAAGATCGGGTCACGACCTGCTTGAAAGTGCAAGCAACTTGGACGGCAACGATATGAAGGACGTTCACAGCGCCGGCTTCAGGAAGGCTTTGCGAGAGATCCTGGAGAAAACCATGGCTTCCAACGTGAAGGTGCAGATTAACAAGTCCATCCAGGATATGAAGAATGCTTAAAACTCATGAATGATATTGAAGAGAATTGTGAGTGTACAGAGAGACAAAATATAGCGATAAGAAACTCATTATTCCTTTGCCAATACCCTTAGAAAATATCCTTGAGATGTATCCATCTTAAAGAATCCTTGTTGGATCTAGGCAGTTTTATCCAGAGCCAATTTGAATATATGTTGGAGTTAGTAGCCCTATTTTAACATAATGCAACTTGGAAGAGTGAACTACTTCATGGCATTGTGTTTTATAGTTGTAGGGAAGTAAATCTAGTTTGGTTTCTAATTGCTTGAACTTGTCTCAGAAATCAAAAGTTCATGTTTTCCTAAAGGGACTTTTTCCATATTTTACTTTATTTTTTTCTTTCCGTGTTTTCACGGCACATTGATTGAGAAAGATGTAAATATAAGGCTACAGCAATTTAATTCTCGGCAAAAGGCTATGCAGATGAAGTTGGTGAGTTAATCATCTTCATGATTTTTCAAATTGAAGTATTTTTACAAAAGAAAAAGAAAGAAAGAAAGAAAAAAGACTGAAAATCGTTGTCGCAAACGAAAAAATTTATTAAGAAATCTTAAATAATATAGCCAATTATCAAATGACATGTTTTACACCTATTTGAAAGCCAATGATTGCATACAAATCATAAAATGTATACATGCATATCTCTCTATCTTTCCGTTTCATTATACACGAGTACATGCATATATATATATATATATATATATATATATATATATATATATATATATATATATATATATATATATATCTATATATATATATATATATATATATATATATATACGCACTTATCCATAAAAAAACATGTATACACACACGCATGCGCGCGCGCAAATGCATAGAATATGCACACACATGCTGTACACACACACATGTATACGACATATATATATATATATATATATATATATATATATATATATATATATATATATATATATATATATCCGTATGTATGTACATACACACACACACACACACACACACACACACACACACACACACACATATATATATATATATATATATATATATAGGTTTATAAAAATGTATATATATAAATTTAAAAAAATATATAAATATGTATGATGAATATAAACGTACACACACACACACACACATATATATGCACACACAAACACATATATATGCGTATATGTGTGTGTTTGCATGTATGTATGTGTATATACATAATACTAAGGAGAAAAAGAGAAAGAAGAAAAGAAGTAGAATAAACAAACGCACCCAGATGCCAACATGGATGATACTCTCTCCTCTTCTCTAGAACAATAACGATAAGAAGACAAGAAAAAAAGAGGAGAGGAAGTTGATGAAAAGGCAGAAGATGAAGACAGAAGAAGTAGACAAACAAACAAACATGCATTATCCCCATACCCCAAACACACAATGGACAGAACTATTCACCCCCATGGGTACCCCCTACCCCTACATACCTGACATAGGTCAAACTATCTATCTAAGACCAGGTGTCACAGCAGGATCTCCACCACCCCTCACCCCCACCCCTTACCTCACACACCCTGGACATAACCCCCTACCTATTACCTACATGTATGACATGACTTCCGGAAGTGATTATCATAATCGATTACTGAAAATCAATAACCGTGATTAATGAGGGGAATACGTACACCCAAAAAATGTCCCCTTCTCTGCAAAACAATAATACTAAGGAGAATAAGAGAAAGAAGAACAACAAACAAACGTGCACCCAGTTACCAACATAGAGGTGCCCCTCCCTCCTTTCTAAAAAAAGAAGAAAAGAAAGAAGAAAAGGAAGATGAAGACAGGAAGTAGACAAACAAACAAACATGCATTATTCCCATTCCCCAAGCACTCATCGATGTTGCCCTATCTCATCCCGGAGAGGCGACGTGCATGGCAACTTGGTAATCATCGCTAACCTTATCAGCGACGAGGAAGATCGCAGTTTTTAGTTAACGCAGGAGATGGATGTAGGGTCCAAGTATGATTTAAGCATGTCTGTTTGTGCTAGTTTTATTTGGAGAAGGTATAACGCACAGAACGATTTAATCACCCTTTTCCTTGGATTGTTTTCTTTATTGGGATGCCTTAGCATTAAAGCTAAAACCTGCTTGGTAAGACACGATAGAAGGCTACATATATTATCGGATCAATACCCATGATCGTTTTCGCATCTCTTTAGAGAGGGGAGGGGATCCTCTTGTGCTACTTGTTTGTTTTTGCTACAAGTTCAGGCACGATGAATAGCTATGTGACCTAATTCACACCAGAAATGGTCCTCTTTCGACCTGAGAAGGGGGGGGGAACTGGATCAATACCTTGACCTATACCAGCAGCTTGGTACATGTTTGTTTATTTGTCTCTTTGTATTCTCCCTCTTGTATGTTCAGACATGAGGAATAGCCATCATTATTTATTTTGAGACGAGGGAGGTGGAACACCCTCCATTTGTCTACTTCCTGTTATGACACGTCTGATACGTAGGTAAGGGGGTAAGGGGGCACCCAAGGGAGCTTCACAAGGTCCATACTGTGTTTGGGTGAGGGGAAGGCGAGAGGGGAGGGCGGTGGGATTGAGGGGAGGGGTGGATCACCTGTAACACCTGTAACGGGTACATGTTTGTTTGTTTGTGCTTCTTTTCGTCTTCCTTCAGGAGGGGTGGGAGGGTGGTGGAACCTGTGACACTTGCTCTCAGGTCGATAATATATCAGGGTGCATAATGCATATTAGTCCAGTGGAGATGGTGTTATGGGTAACCGGCAATAGTGTGTTTGGGGTACACAATGCATGTTTGTTTGTTTGTTTGTCTACTTCTTTCTGATTTCACCTTCTTCCTTTTCTTCTTATTATTATTGTTCTAGAGAGGAGGAGGGGGTACCCTTCGGTGCATGTTTGTTTGTTCTTCTTTCTCTTATTCTCCTTATTATTACATTAGACCTATTTCCTGTTATGACACGTCAGGTACGTGGTCTTAGGTCGATAGTTTGACCTATGTTAGCTGGGTGCATGTTTCTTTTCGTCTTCTTTCTCACTCCTTATTATTATTGCTTTGGAGAGGAGCGGGCACCCTTCGGGCGTGCGTGTTCTTCCTCATTAGTCACGGTTATTGATTATTGATTACCCGTAATCCATTGTGATAATTACTTCCGGAAGTCATTAGGTCACCTGTTATGACACGTCTGGTACGTAGGGGGGTACCCATGGGGGTGTGTAGTTCTGTCCAAGGAACCACTACTTATGTCTAATATAAAACAAATTGATTTGTTATTCAAAAATAAAACTAATCAAACCATTATTATATTATTTTTTTTTTTTACATCATCATACTCTTTTGTTTCACTGCATAAAAAACGTAATGCTAAAACTGTTACATCTATATCTTCATACAATGTCGGAGAAATACAGCACATTCTCACTGTTCACCGGAGTAATCGGGAAAGCGTTGAAAAGTTCATGATTCTTGATGTTCTCACTGCTGCCCCCGCATATTGTGATGCTGCACACGGGTGCGCAGCATCACACTCCTTTGCATGCATAGACGTTTTCATTTTGTCTGTATAATTTTCTTTTATATTCGCATAAACAAGCACAAGGTTTCCACATACAAGCAGATATTCTATAAGGATTTAATGTATGAAAATACATAAATTGTATACATGTATAGATATATATATTCATGTATTACATATAACATGTATATATACATATATATATATACACACACATATACAAATTTTCGGGGTACCCACTTTGAAGGTAGAGACTTGTTTATAATTTTCTTTATGAATCCTGAAAATTCCTAGTCTGAGAAAGATTATAGATCAGCCGGTCCTAGTCTACAATATTTTAACACAAACCAAATTTATCGTACTTGAGAAAGTGCAGAAAAAATGATATTTTTTACAGGTTAAGATACCGAATCAAAATTTCGATATCACATGCCAAAACATACTTGATTACTGGGGCATGGGAAGATGGTCAAAGTCAAAGACTAGGAAAAGCTTTACTTATAACGATGTAAACTCACTCAAGCCCTTAATTGGCAATAAGTCGGTTTTTAATCAGGAGGGACCTTTATTTCTTCTTGGAGGCGAATTCATATGCGAAAAAGTGATAGCTCTAAAGTTTTCATCTTTTCTTCAGGTGAAAAACAAGTTTGATATGCATTTTAGAGCAGCAGCACTTTGTACTTGGTGGAATGTTACCTTTCATTCAATAATAGTTTCATTCAGTACCTTTCATTTTTTATCTACATCAAGTTTGCCAGAACACTGCATGGTTTCAACTTGTGGTCGTGTCTGGCGGGCATAATGCAGCTGGTAATTTGTCTGGCATAGTCCATTCTGTACTCTCTCAGATGTGTTGAAGTATATAAACTTTATTTCAAGTGGTACTAATAATGTTTGATCCAGCCCAAATTTTTAGACCCATTTTGGGCGTCTGGTAGTCCTAATACAGCTGGCAGTATGTCTGGCAAGGCTCACTTTGTACTTGGTGGAATGTTACCTTTCATTCAAAAGTAGTTTCATTCAGTATCTTTCATGTTTCATACACATCAATTTTGCCAGAGCAGAGGGGGCGGGTCACTTTTGGCGTGTCTGGCAGGCATAATTGGTCTGGCATTGTCTATTCCGCACTCTCTCAGATGTGTTAAGTATATAAACTTTATTTCAGGTGGTATCAATAATGTTTGATCCAGCCCAAACTTTTAGGCCCGTTTTGGGCGTCTGACAGGCCTATTGCAGCAGAGATTGTATCTGGCATGAAGCATTTTTTACCAATGTGATATGTAAATTACCCTGAAATACATTATGGGGTACCTCTCTATGTTTGATCTAGCTGATTTTTTTTTTTTTTTTTTTCCCCTTTTGGGAGTCGCCAGGGGCCAAACGCAGCAGGGAGTCCCTGGCAGACGTTCAGTTCTTCATATGCCCTATCATTCTCTACATGATCCTGTACTCAGCAAATGGTACCAAGTTCGTCTGAGAAAACCTCCCTTGGCTGCCGGTCTATTTGTATAAGTATGTGTGTGTGTGGATTTGTGTATGTATGTATGTACGCGAGTTCCCACTTGCGCATATGACATACTAAAAAAATGTGCATAGAAAAACTTGAAATGCATTTACCTTTAATCAAAAGTGAGTGTACACCATCGAAACAGGTAAAAGAGCCGCCTATTTGCCCAAAGTGAAAGGAGAATTAATGTTCCTTCAACAGTCATTTTAACCAAAGAAGAGCCACCCGAAGGTGATGGTAGAGCCAGTGGGGAGCGTGAGCGTGGTGGTGAAGCACCTGGGAATGAAACACAGCAGGACGCAGCGGGTGAAGGTGACGCTCACTTGACGACGGTCTTGAACACTGTCATTCTGTTCTTCAGTGACCAGTTTGTAAACGGGAAGGTCGCCACAGAAGTTGGCAAGATCCGAGCCGATCTCCTCCTCAGGATTGTCAAGGGAACAGCGGAAACTCTGACGTCAGACTCAACCCTCATGCCATCATCCTGATGGCCTTTGATGAAGGCTACTTGTTGCTCGAAAGATTTAACCAGTCGCCTCACGTAACACGCTTCCTGGGACACAACTCGAGATGCTGCTAGACCCTGCGAAGATATTGAGATATTTATGGTTATTTCCCCTGGTCATTAAATACTGAATTGAACAAATTGAATTTCTCATGCATTATCAGTTCAAAACAATAACATAAAGTTCATCATTGAATCCATTGATGACCTGACAAGTATTACTTACCACACTATAATCCTCCAGTGTTTCCACGTCATCGAAGTCGTCGGATTCAGGCATGTGGAAGTGAATTTTCATGGCAAGGCGGTCTACATCCACTTTCATGCAGCTGTTTTCAGCGGCGCTATTTCCCTTGTAACATACTTGGTAATCCTACCAACAAAAACGGTCATTTTTTTAAATATTAAGTATGCTTCACATGAGATAATCTGAACTGTTGTAGATGTGACAGAAAAGGTAATAATTTCTTGCTTAAACATGCATATCAAGAGCGTGTTCATACCTGAACCTCAGCCAGGGAGAAGCCTAAGAGGCAGGAGAGCATCAGCCAAGTGAACATGGTGTGATCTAGAAGGAAATGTGACTAATTAAGAGGTATGAAAGTGACAGATCTTGAAATACATCCATTTCCCAAAACCTGAACCTATACAGTAATAATAGTGAGAAAGAGCCCGCTTTAGAGTTTCCAGGGTGGAATGAAGAGATGAAATAACGAAGGGATTATGATAAGTAAGGGATGAAAAAAAATCCATTATATGAGTACGCATTTATACTACATAAAAACATGTTGCAAAAATTGTACCATAGCACAGATTATGTGACAGGTAAGAGGTATGAGAAGTGTTACTCACCAAGGATAGCTACCACTGGTGATGTGAAATCGTCCGCGAAGTTTATATATCCCTCAGAATGCCGTACGACCTTTGGAAAGGAAGAACTCTTGTTCCTACTAAAGCCCACCTGTGAAAACATTTTTACGCTATGTTTTCCATTCAAAATTTGTCAATCGGCAAAAATTCGTCAATCTCTGCTGATGATTTACATTTAGGACTAAAGGAGATTCTGCTTCACATGAAATATCGTATTAGATTATAATTCCTTTTGCGTTTGCAAATATAGGACGTGTCAGCATTAATCTCAAAAGAAATATTGAAAACATAAACGTTTTTCTGCATATATTTCAATTGCATTCAAGTTTTCTGAGCATCATTAAATAGGAATGTGTATTCATACTTATATATGTATATATATATATATATATATATATATATATATATATATATATATATATATATATATATATATATGTATGTGTTTATATTCTTGTGTGTGGATATATATATATATATATATATATATATATATATATATATATATATATATATATATATATATATATATATATATTATATATATATATATATATATATATATATATATATATATATATATATATGTATATGTATACATATATGTACATACACAGTATATATATATATTATAAATATATATAGGTACATAAATACATACACACAAACACAAACATACGTATATATGAATTATATATATTACGCATTCATGTATGCATGTATGTATCCTTATATTATATATATATATATATATATATATATATATATATATATATATATATATATATATATATATATATATATATATATATATATATATATACACGGGGAAATACCCGCACAAACACACACATATATATATGAACATATATTTATAAATATACATATATATGGGTATATATATAGATATATATGTATATATTTGCATATATATATATACTTATATATGTGTCCTCTATCTTTACATATATATATATATATATATATATATATATATATATATATATATATATATATATATATATATATATATATGTATATATGTGCATATATAAACAGATATATGTATATATATAACATATCTACATGTATGTATGTACGTATCCTTATGCATACATATACACACACATGCATACCCAGAAAGATACACGTGTGTGTGTGTGTGTGTGTGTGTGTGTGTGTGTGTGTGTGTGTGTGTGTGTGTGTGTGTGTGTTGTGTGTGTGTGTGCCTGTAAGTGTGTGTGTATTACATGTATTACTAATGTATTACTGCAAAGAATCTGCAGTACGATAAATATTGACCACATGTGACATGTCTGACTGTGTATGCGTGTTTGCGCACGCGTGCGTGTGTTGTGAAGTAGAGGGAAAGAGAGGAGGGAGGGGAAGAAGAAGAGAAAAAGTGAGAGGCGGAAGGTGAAAGAGAGAGAGAGAGAGAGAGGGTGGGGGGGGGAGAAAGGAAGGAGAGAAAGATAGAAAGAGGTGAGGGGGAGAGTGGGAGAAATAGAAGTAAGAGAGAAGAGGAGGTAAGAAAAAGAGGTAGAATCAGAATCAGAATCAAATAATTTATTTAGTCAAATACAATACATCAACAAAAATACATGTAACAAGTGGTGTGGCTGAGCCCTCCAGGAGTGAAACTCCCTTAGGGAGGCCCCTGGAGGTATCAGTCATTAACAATAATACATATCATATAGTATATAACATGTAAGAATGTGTTTGATCGAAACATAAATCAACATGATATAAATACATAAATAAAGTAATAATAAAATTTTATAGATAATATTGTACATAATGAGATTGGAGGATATGCAATATATATATATATATATATATATATATATATATATATATATATATATATATATATATACATACATACATACACATACATATATATATACACATGCATACACATACGCACATATACATATATTACAGTAGAGAAGGAAATACAAGGACACGAGCATCTAGCAGAAAATTATGATACAAATGATGTTTAGTTAACCATTATGAAATAAATTGTATATAAGTAACATTTCAGTAACATCTAGCATGTTATTGCCTCTTGAGGGATATCGATCGTTAGTTCTATGATAAAAAATGTCATTGCTTTAGGAGTTCACGCTTTTAAAAACAGAGCACAGCAGTAAGTGTTAATTTCCTTGACTTAAAAAAAATGATTTAGGAAGGCTTCATGTGTGTGATTATTTCTTCTAAGACCCATGATACTGCGAACATTTTTTTTTTTTTTTGTTACATGCAGTGGTTTAAGTGAGGTAGAACATGTAGGTCCCTAAATAGCTCAGACAGCTCGCATTGACAATGTCATTGATCTACAGATGGAATAGAATGGGTCCCAAGTTGCAGCCCTGTGGAACTCCATGTGCAATTTTTTTTTAGAGGAGTTGCAGAGAGGGAGGGACGGAGATCGTGAAACAAGGAAACAGTACCTTTAATTACTAGGCGCGTGTGTTAATCCATAATGAAGAGGTTTTATGCAATCATAAATGGTTATTAACAACAGTATCATTTCATACGATTATTTTTTTATTTCATTATTATTATTTTTATCTATTTTGACAATGACAAATCAACTTTCTCTTCAAACATCATCCCATATGTATAACAGTAATTAATCGCGCGAGAGATTTAGATAATTGGTTTTGTTGTTTTAGGAATACTCTCTTAATCTCATACCAAATCGTCATGATAATGTTGACTTCGCTACCTACTTACTATGCAAATCTAAAATATAACAAGCTGTTCCTAGAAAAATACGTAAACTCGCTTACATAGAAAAAAAAATAAAAAAAATCCCAGCATATGCATTATTCCGAACATCCGACTGTCCGAATGATCTCTACTTTCACATATATGTATATATATTATATATACATATACACTTGCACATTTATACATACGTACATATATATATATATGTGTGTGTACAGTATATATATATATATATATATGTACATTGATATAAGTATGTGTATAACACATATATTCCTTTTATTTAAATTTTTTATGAATATATACACACATATATATACAGCCATGAATAAATGGACTGAAATGCATCATTCCGTACATCTGACTTTCCGAATGATTTCTACTTTCCCATATATGTATATACATTAATATACATATACACACACACACACACACACATATATATATATATATATATATATATATATATGTATGTGTATGTATGTGTGTGTGTGTGTGCACAGAATATATGAATATATATGTATATATATGCACACCGATATAAGTATGTGTATGAACACATATATTCCATTTATTTTCATTTTATGGACATACATATAAATACAGCCATGAATAAACAGACTAAAATAAATGTATATATATATACATGTATACATATACGTACATACATATGTATTTATTTCTCTGCTCTGCTTTGGGGGAAAAAATATCTGCTTTATCGTGCGTTCGTATTACATCATTCGCGATGTATTCATAGCTGTAGATATTGAAAAGGCCTTTCATATTTAATTTTCACACTAGATTTTTTTCCGAAAAATTTTGCCTTCCTAATGTCATTTCAGAAACTGCAGTCTCAGCAAATATCAGATATATATTGGATGGTAAGAGAGCTCAAGGGACAGTCGACGGTACCATCAGGTGAGTCTCCTGGTGCACTGCGAGTGTGCACTCGTTTTTATACTTATATGAGTTCATGAAAAAATGATAGAATAAATATATATACAGATCTTTTTGTAAACGAACATATACATCTGTAAATATCATGGCAATTTCAATTGTACATTTTATTTCATCTATTTTTTGTACAGACGTAAAAATGTTGAGGATCGTAAGCCTGGCAGTGACTTTGGCCGTGTGCGTGGCACGACCCAACCAATGGGACGACCAGCTTGGGCTCTTCCCTGCCGACGGCGGAGACTCTCAGCCCATCTTGCCTCGCGCCGTCGCCAACCCTACCACGCCCAACCAGATACTCGACGCAGTGCTCGAAGGAGCTATCGCATACATGGAGTAATATTTTAGTAGTGATCTTTTGGTGTTATATTTGTTTCAATGTTATCATTCCTTATTATCATATTGTATACTGATTTCATGAGTCTTCTTCCTAACTGTTGTCCTTTAACAGAGCACTAGGATGGTGTGGATCCAAAAACGTGCAGAACGGAGAGTCAAACCTGCCCTTCCAAGTCAACTCTGACGGAAGCAGTTCCGAGAACTTCAGCATCACTAAGGCCAACGTGACTGGACTCTGCTCCCTGCGCCGCTCCAAGTCCGCTTCCTTCAACGCCGACCAGGTATGAATGTCAAATGAAAAGAAAGATGTATGAATAGTTAAAGGCATTAACTAAACTCATTAACTTCAGAGTTTTGAACCATGATAAGAATGA
>NW_020869917.1:119784-132284 GCF_003789085.1 Penaeus vannamei | reverse complement strand
GCGGCTCATGATCTTGCTTCAGCGAGCAAAGACACGCAGATAATGAAACTATCACACTTCATTTGGTCACAGCTGGCACTATATACATTAAATAAACGTTCACTGGAACCTACAACTTACAATAAATCAACATTCAAGAGCGCAGACATCTACATGTAAGAAACTGTGCAGCGTTATTTCCTGCACGACATAGCTACGCACTCACTCGCCATGAAGCAGCACCGAACACAAAAATAGGTCATTACTCAATATATTCCTCTCTCGCTCACAGCCACACGCGTGGGGTAAACAGGACACATGGGTGAGGGTGGGGAAGTGGGGGGCACGGACACCGCACCCAGATGTAAAACGGAGAGGAGCGGGGCCAAATGTGTGTGGAGGACACGTTGGTAGAAGAACGGTTAGGGGCATGCATAAGCATAATATGGAGGGGAAGGCGTTCATCGACGGACAACAAAAACAACAGTAAAAAGCCTGTGAATTAAAATGACGAAGAACCAAATCACTGAAAAATGGAAAAGTGGGAGACGGCGACCTCCCTGACGGCTGAGTGAGAACCGAAGAGGCAGCGTGTCCAAAGCCAGAGGCTTGCAGGACAAGAAAGTGCAATATGAACTTGTCCTCCAAGGCAATCCTCCAAGGCCGAGGCACCCTAAGGGACACCTTGAGTGTACGTCGCCCTGCCTGGGCGCACGGCGGCGGCCAGGCAGTGTAGACAAATTCAAATGTTCCAAGCGTTGCCAAAGCGGTTGAATCGCCATGACAAGCTACTCTGCCCAGCGATAAGAAATGCCGTAGACGTGAGGCGGACCTGCCTGCCACGACTCACTCGTGCATGACTGGCCCGCCGCGGGACATGGGACCGGGTTCCCTCGCTCGCAAGCCTACTGGGTCCCTCGCCCTATGCCCTGAAACAAAGAAGGTAGCGCCTGCATGACCTGCACTTTGCGTCAGGCGGGGCCAGCGGACCGAGTGCCATCGCGATGATCGGCGGATCAGCATGCTCATCCTGCGCGTTTGTCCGGCTGTCTGCTTTCCTCAGTCACTGCTTGCATGAATATGCGCATTCACGGCGCGCCGAGGAGCAGCGCGCCCGCCCTCGCCGCCGCTCCTCTCGGGGCAAGAAGCTCTTAAAGATGACCTCCCTCCCCTCCCCTCCGTCCTTAGGCAGGTGCACCAGCGCCCGCGCCGCGCTTCATAACGGCCCTTGATTCAAAATGCAGCCAGTATGCCAGTCACACTGCACGTCCTACGCTGGCCTTGGCCCACGGGAGGAGGGGGCTACTGCCTTGTATGGACAGGTGGCCACAGACGTGCATTGTGTTTTAATCAACCCACAGAACCCGCAAGCAAACACAGCCACCTTCGCCGCCAAGGCGGTTACGAGGCTTAAATTGAAACCTGAATCTATCCCTGGTGGATGCTTAATTGCTTCAATTCCCGACCAGTAACGGATTTCAGGCGGCGTGCCTCCTCGGCGCGGGCGGACATTGCGAGGCCAACCCTGAAGGGCTGCCTCGCGCCGCTCGAACAATGAGCTAGAAGTAGACATCCAAGGACGGCAATGATGGAGTCTCGTGGATGACATCTCGGCCCGCCCTCGCGCCCGCCGCGGGCATTGCACTTGGTGGATTCTCCTGGGCTCACCCGCAGCACCTGCCTTTCCAACACCGGGTCGCTCGCTCTGAGAAACGCCCTTCCACACCTTACGGGGTGCACCGAGGGCGCCGCGCGTGGACCGAGGCCTTCCTCCACGTGCCCCTCTCAGAACAAGTCACTCCACGTTAAGCTGGCGTTGTTAAACGTGGCGCGGGTCTGCGAGATATGCGAGGTGGGCGGGGGGGTCTGGCAGACGCACGGCAACGCACGCACACACGCACGCACGTCAACTTTCAAACGCGACCCCCTCCAGTACCCGTCGCGGATCCCGCGCTGCCACCCGCGCGTCCAGGAACGTATAAAAATGTTTCGTTGTTCCGTGACGTCACGGGTCCTGGAACCTCCAGGACCTTGAACCAATAAACAGTGTCAACTTGGACTTTGTCGCGTTTCATCTCCCTCTCGGCAGCAGGAAAATCTCAGGTTGTACTGACCCCCGTTGTGTTACTTGCCTAGGTACTATTAAAGCTGGACGTGAAACCTTAATAAGCAGTGATAAGGGCAGATAAGGCGTAAATACAGACGAACCCAGTGATGCTCATTTAACTTTTGTCACGTTATTTTTCAAGTTTCCTTTTAAATATTTTAACAGTAATGTTGCAGCAAGTGTTGGTGCTCATTTTTGTTTTGTTTAAAGCAATATTTCCTTTTTTAATGTCTGCCTTTCATTTTACGTAGGATTTTATTTTTTTACCATACTTTTAATCAACTTTTACTGATTCTACTCTATTCTTACCCTGACTCGTTCTCTTCTCGTCTTCACTTGTTTTCTCACTCATTCTCTCCTCATCCTCTCCTCCTCTCACTCGTCTCTCACTCGTTCTCTCAACTCGTTCTCTCCGTCTCTTACTCTCTCTTACTCTTCTCTTACTCGTTTCTCTTCTTTCTCTTCTCATTCTCTTACTCATTCTCTCATTCTCTCGCTCATTCTCTCTCGCTCATTTCTCATTCTCTCGTTCTCTATTCTCTCGCTCATTCTCTCCGCTCATTCTCTCCTCGTTTCTCGCCGTTCTCATTCTCTCCTCGTTCTCTCCTCGTTCTCCGCTCATTCTCGTTCTCTCGTTCATCTCTCCTCGTTTCATTCTCTCCTTCTCCGTTCACTCTTTCTCTCGCTTCATTCTCTCCTCGTTCTCTTCGTTCATCTCTCCTCGTTCTCTCGCTCATTCTCTCCTCGTTCTCTCATTCGTTCTCTCGTTCTCTCTCATTCGTTCTTCTTCTTCGTTTCATTCTACTCTCCTCGTTCTCTCGTTCATTCTCTCCTCGTTCCTTTCATTCTGCTCCGTTTCTCTCGTTCATTCTCTCCTCCGTTCTCTCGTTCATTCTCTCCTCGCTCATTCTCTCCTCGTTCTCTCGTTCATTCTCTCCTCGTCTCTCGCTCATCTCTCCGTCTTTCTCGTTCTCTCGTTCATTCTCTCCTCGTTCTCTCGTTCATTCTCTCCTCGTTCTCTCGTTCTTCTCTCGCCTCGTTCTCTCTCCTCGTTCTTCTCTCGCTCATTCTCTCCTCGTTCTCTCGCTCATTCTCTCCTTCTCTCGTCCTCTATCTCGCTCATTCTCTCCTCGTTCTCTCGCTCATTCTCTCCTCGTTTCTCGCTCATTTCTCCTCGTTCTCTTCGCTCATTCTCTCCTCGTTCTCTCGCTCATTCTCTCCTCGTTCTCTTCGCTCATTCCTCTCGTTCTCCTCATTCTCTCCTCGTTCTCTCGCTCATTCTCTCCCTCGTTCTCTCGCTCATTCTCTCCTCGTTCTCTCGCTCATTCTCTCTCTTCTCATTCGCTCATTCTCAAAAAGATTCTCTCAGACTAGAAACCTAGAGAACAGCAACATCCTAAATAGACTCTCTTCAACATATTTTTTTTTCTATTTTCAAGGGGAGTGAACGGGACCCCTGATCTCACTTGGTCCCTAAGCCTCTCCTGCCTCACGGAGATAGTTCGGGCTCCTCTACATAGATTAGCACCTGGCCCTAGCTAGGTGTATACCTTACAATATATATATATAAATATATATATATATATATATTATTTAGCTGTATATGTTAGTGTGTATGTGTGTGTTTTTTGTTGTATATATATATATTACTTATATGCATATCTATTTACCTGTGTGTATATGAATATGAATATATATATATATATATATATATATATAATATAATAATATATATATATATATATATATGTAATATATATTCAATGTATATATGTGTGTATATGTATATATACATATACTACACACACATATCTATGTGTATATATCATATATAAAACGCGTGTGTGTGTTCTATATCTACACATATTTGTATATGTAAATATGAATGTGAACGCACACACAGAAAGGTATATTCATATTATATATATATATATATATATATATATATATATATATATATATATATATATATATATATATAGTATGTATATGTATGTATGTATGTATGTATGGATATATTGTATATATGTTTATAGATATGTATCTAAGGTTTTTGCCATTGACGACACAAGGTGCCAGGAAAGTGTAGTCTACTTCTCCTTACACTAACTGGTATCTTCAAAAGATATTATTATTATTAGTATGAAATCACACTCCTTCACTGACTAATATTTGTCCAAAGCACTCAAGTTAACTATGATATATAAAGGTTTGACCAAAAAGACCAACGGAACCTGCAATTTATCGTCATTTTTTAAGCAATTTGATCCACGAGAGAAAGTGATTTCATGATCTATCTAATAACTGTATAAGATCAGGAAGGGCTTTTGATGCCGCCGGAAAAGATTTTTTTTCCAAATACATTATCTTTGTTTAGGAAAACATGTAAAACCAGAATATATGTCTTATACAAACACAATTTGATTTGTTATTGAAAGATTTTTTTTTTATTTATTATTTCATACAGAAAAGACTATTCAAACCAATACTTTTTCGTCAATTTACTTTTATATTTCAGTGCTCAAAAACTTCATTCTAAAACTGTTAGTAACGTATATTTCTTTACTTAATGTCGGAAAAATACAGCACATTCTCACTGTTCACCGAGTATTAAGGAAAGCGTTGAAAAGTTCATGATTCATGATGTTCTCACTGCTTCCCCCGCATAGTGTGATGCTGCACACGGGTGCGCAGCATCACACTCCTTTGCATGCACGGACATTCTCATTTGTCTCTATAATTTTTCTTTATATTCGCATAAACACAAGCACAAGATGTTCACATACATTCCGATATTCTATAAGGATTAATGTAAGAAAATACATAAATTGTATACATGTTTATATATATATATATATATATATATTATATATATATATATATATATATATTATATAATATATATCCATGTCCGTATACATTATAACATGTATAATATATATATATATATATATATATATATATATATATATTATATATATATATATATATATACACAAATTTTCGAGGGTACCCACTTTCGAGTAGTGACATTTTATATTTTTTTTATGTATCTTCTGAAACTCGTTGGTTTGTGCATTAATATATAATATGATGAGAATGAGTATAGATCAACTAGTCTTATTCTGTAGAATACAAACCAAACCAAATTTATCGTACTTGAGAAGTATAAGATACCAACTTGAAATTACGATATCACAGGCCAAAACATACTTGATTACTAGGGCAAAATATACACAGAGATGGCATAGCTCAGTGGTAGAGCGGTGGCTTTGCAATTGCATGGTTCTACAACACACACACATATTTATACATACATACATACATACATATATAAACAAACACTATAATTGGTACAAAAAGATGAAAATAACTGACGAGCGTATGTTATAAACATAATGGATATACAAAGAAAACTTTGACATGGTTATATAACCAGAAAAAGGCACGGGCAAATTATGAATTAGTGGAAGACTAGAGAAAGCTTTACTTATGACCGTGTAAACTCAGGCAAGCCACAGTGACCAACACTTAATTGGCAATAAGTCGGTTTTTAATCAGGAGGGACCTTTATTTTTTTCTTGTAGGCGAATTTATATAGGAAAAATAGATAGCTCTCAAGTTTCCATCGTTTTTCAGGTGAAAAGCAAGTTTGATATGCATTTATAATATGTATATGTGTGTGTGTGGATTTGTGTATGTATTACGCGAGTGCCCACTTGAGTATATAACATACTGAAAAATGTGCTTAGAAAAAAAGTAATAATAAACAAGCTACAGGTTGAAATACATTTACCTTTAATCAAAGTGAGTGTACACCATCGAAACAGGTAAAAGAGCGCCTATTTGCCCAAAGTGAAAGGAGAATAATGCTCCTTCAACAGTCATTTTAGCCAAAGAAGAGCCACCGAAGGTATGGTGGAGCCAGTGGGGAGAGTGAGCGTGGTGGTGAAGCACCTGGGAATGAAACACAGCAGGATGCAGCGGGTGAAGGTGACGCTCACTTGACGACGGTCTTGAACACTGTCATTCTGTTCTTCAGTGACCAGTTTGTAAACGGGAAGGTCGCCACAGAAGTTGGCAAGATCCGAGCCGATCTCCTCCTCAGGATTGTCGAGGGAACAGCGGAAACTCTGACGTCAGACTCAACCCTCATGCCATCATCCTGATGGCCTTTGATGAAGGCTACTTGTTGCTCGAAAGATTTAACCAGTCGCCTCACGTAACACGCTCCTGGGACACAACTCGAGATGCTGCTAGACCCTGCGAAGTGCATAAATTTTGATATATTTATGGTCATTTCCCGGAATGCATACAACTGAACAAATTGAAGAATTTCTCATGCATTATCAGTTAAAAACAATAACGTAAAGTTCATCATAGTATCCAGTGATGACCTAACAAGTATTACTTACCACACTATAATCCTCCAGAGTTTCCACGTCATCGAAGTCGTCGGATTCAGGCATGTGGAAGTGAATTTTCATGGCAAGGCGGTCTACATCCACTTTCATGCAGCTGTTTTCAGCGGCGCTGTTTCCCGTGTAACATATTGGTAATCCTACCAAGAAAACGGTCATCTTTTGTAATATTAAGTATGCTTCACATGAGAGATAAACTGAACTGTTGTATATGTGACATAAAAGGTAATAATTTCTTGCTTAAACATGCATATCAAGAGCGTGTTCATACCTGAACCTCAGCCAGGGAGAAGCCTAAGAGGCAGGAGAGCATCAGCCAAGTGAACATGGTGTGATCTAGAAGGAAATATAATTAATTAAGTGGTATAAAAGTGACAGATCTTGAAATACATCCATTTCCTGTACCCTGAACCTATACAGTAATCATAGTGAGAAACATCCGCTTAGGAATTTCCAGGATGAAATGAAGAGATAAAATAACGAAGGGGTTCATTATAGGTACGGGATAAAAAAAAAAAAAAAAAAAAAATCATAAGACTACGCATGTATGTTACATAAAATTGTGTTGCAAGAATTATACTTAGCCTATTGGACGGATTATTAGACAGGTAAGAGGTATGAGATCGTTACTCACCAAGGATAGCTACCACTGGTAATGTGAAATCGTCCGCGAAGTTTATATATCCCTCAGAATGTCGTACGACCTTTGGAAAGGAAGAACTCCTGTTCCTACTAAAGCACCACCTGTGAAAACATTTTTACGCTATGTTTTCCATTCGAAATTTGTTAATCGGCAAAAAATCTTCAATCTCATCAGATGATATATTATTTAGGACTAAAACAGATTGCGCCTCAAATGAAATATCGTTTTAAAACGCATTTTTTTCTGCGTATATTTCGAATCTCTTATTTTCTTTTTTAATTTGGTCATATGTAAATTTAGAAGAGTGCAAATAGAGGACGTGTCAGCATTCATCTCCAAATGAAGTATCATATACATATACATACACACACACACACACCACACACACACACACACACACACACACACACACACACACACATATATATATATATATATATATATATATTATATATAATATTGTATGTATGTATGTGTTTATATCTGTGTGTGGATATATACAAACACTCATGTATATGTATATATATATATATATATATATATATATATATATATATATATATATATATGTATGTATGTATGAATTTATGTATACAGATATGAATCTATATATATGTTTACATATATATATATGAATGTATATTTATATATATTCACAAAATATATGTACATACACAGTATGTATATGTATATTTATATATCCATGTGTATATATATATATATATATATATATATATATATATGAATATATATATTATGAATATACATACATACATACATACATACATACATATACACAAAAAGAAACACAAACATACACATACATATATATACATTATTATATATATATATATATATATATTATATATATATATATATATAATATTATATATATATATATATATATATATATTACATATGCATGTATGTGCGTATCCTCATTGCATACACACACACACACACACACACACACACACACACACACACACACACACACACACACACATATATATATATATATATATATATATATAATATATATATATATACATATATATATACACATACAAATATTAAATGAACATATATATGTACATATATATGGGTGTATATGTATATCTATACATATATACATTCAGAATAAATATATATATATTTGGTTATATACCTATATATGCGTGTGACTCTCTCTCTCTTTCTGTATATGTGTATATGCATATTTATATATGTATACAGACACATATTTACGTATATATACAGATATATATTATATATGCATGTATGTCCGTATCCTTATGCATACATATACATATGTAGACAGGCATACCTAGAAACACACACGTGTGTGTATGTGTTTGTGTGCGTGTGTATTCATCCTATCTTGAAAATGATTCAGAAGAGTTGTGAGATGGTTGTAGTTTACATTGAAATGTTCGTTTTCCATCAAATTATGCATGCTATAAACAGCGATGCATTTTTTATGGAATATAAAATGAAGCGGTCTAATGTGTTACTGTAAACAATATATTCAGTAGATGAAGTTAGTCTGCAGTACGATAATAAAGAAATACTGACCGTTTTCTATGTGAAACAACGGAGCACTGTTTTTGTCATGACATGAGTGACTGTGTGTTTGCGCACGAGATAAAGGGAAGGAGAGAAAGAGAGAGGAGGTAAGAAAAAGAAAGAGGGAGGGAGATCGTGAAACAAGAAAACAATATCTTTAGTTTCTTGGCACGTGTGTTAATTAATAATGAAGAGGTTTTATGAAATCACAAAAGGTTATGAGCAGTAATGTCATCATTTCATACGATTATTATTATTTTTTTTTTATTATTATTATTTTTTAGATTATTGATTTTATTGTTTGGGAATGCTATCTTAATCTAATATCAAATCGCCATGATAATGTGGACTTCGTTATCTGCCATACTTATTTTCTCTGTTTCTATGTAACTCTAAAATATAGAAAGCGTTTGCTAAAAAAATTCATAATCTCGCCTACATAGAAAAAAAAATCCCAGTTTATGCATTATTCCGAACATCTAACTTTCCGAATAATCTCTATTTTCCCATATATGTATATATATTAAATATATACATATACACATACACATTTATATATACACATACATACATACATACATACACACTCACACACACACACACACACACACACACACACACACACACACATATATATATATATTATATATATATATATATATATATATATATGTGTGTGTGTGTGTGTGTTGTGTGTGTGTGTGTTGTGTGTGTGTGTGTGTGTGTGTGTGTGTGTGTGTGTGTGTGTGGTGTGTGTGCACTATTATATGATATATATATATATATATGTATATATATATATATATATATATATATATATATATATATATATATATATCACATATATGCACACCGAATAAGTATATGTGTATCAACACATATAATCCTTTTATTTCATTTTTATGGACATACATATAAATACAGCCATGAATAAACAGACTGAAATAAATGTAATATATACATGTATATATATACGTACATACATATATATTTATTTCTCTGCTCTGCTTTGGGAAAAAAAAATCTGCTTTAACGTGCATTCGTATTACATCATTCGCGATGTATTCATAGCTGTAGATATTGAAAAGGCCTTTCATATTTAATTTTCACATTAGATTTTTCTTTCCGAAAGAATTTGGCCTTCCTAATGTCATTTCAGAAACTGCAGTCTCAGCAAATATCAGATATATATTGGATGGTAAGAGAGCTCAAGGGACAGTCGACGGTACCATCAGGTGAGTCTCCTGGTGCACTGCGAGTGTGCACTCGTTTTTATACTTATATGAGTTCATGAAAAAATTAATGAATAAATAAACGTATACATCTTTTTGTATATGTACATATACATCTCTCAAATATCATGACAATTTTAATTGTACTTTTTTTTTCTTTTCTTTTTTGTACAGACGTAAAAATGTTGAGGATCGTAAGCCTGGCAGTGACTTTGGCCGTGTGCGTGGCACGACCCAACCAATGGGACGACCAGCTTGGGCTCTTCCCTGCCGACGGCGGAGACTCTCAGCCCATCTTGCCTCGCGCCGTCGCCAACCCTACCACGCCCAACCAGATACTCGACGCAGTGCTCGAAGGAGCTATCGCATACATGGAGTAATATTTTAGTAGTAGTGATCTTTTGGTGTTATATTTGTTTCACTGTTATCATTCCTTATTATATTATATTGTATACTGATTTCATGAGTCTTCTTCCTAACTGTGTCCTTTAACAGAGCACTAGGATGGTGTGGATCCAAAAACGTGCAGAACGGAGAGTCAAACTGCCCTTCCAAGTCAACTCTGACGGACAGCTCCGAGAACTTCAGCATCACTAAGGCCAACGTGACTGGACTCTGCTCCCTGCGCCGCTCCAAGTCAGCTTCCTTCAACGCCGATCAGGTATGAGGTCAAATGAAAAGAAAGATGTATGATATGAGTTAAAGGCATTAACTTAACTCATTAACTTCAGAGTTTTGAAAGGAAATCCATGATAAGAATGATATTCTATTTTTTAAAGTTAAGTATATGTATGATTATGAGTGATCTATTATGTCTTTTTACAGAGTGTGCTCTCCGGTTCGGTTGTCGTGGAAAACGCTCGTGCCAACGCCGACTACACGGTAACCTTTGCCGGTGTTGGAGAAGCTCCAGCCCAGACTGTTTCTGGTCAGGTTGTAGAGCGTGTGGACAAGCTGTTCGCAGATATCCAGATCAACTTGGACAACCTTGTGCCTCAGAACATCGCCAGCTACACCGCAAGATCGGGTCACGACCTGCTTGAAAGTGCAAGCAACTTGGACGGCAACAATATGAAGGACGTTCACAGCGCCGGCTTCAGGAAGGCTTTGCGAGAGATCCTGGAGAAAACCATGGCTTCCAACGTGAAGGTGCAGATTAACAAGTCCATCCAGGATATGAAGAATGCTTGATTTTCCAAGGTACTGAAATTATTGTGAGATTACGGAGACAAATATAAGCTAGCAATCATAAACTTTGTATTCTTTGGTCAGTACTATTCATCTGCTTGTGTGTTTTTTTTTTTTTTTTTTTTTTTTGTGTTGTGTGTGTGTGTGTGTAAATGTAAGTACACTTCTATATTCACAGAAATACATCCACACATGTAAATACAATCATCTGTCGTGATGGACGAAGCAAAGCAACAGCATCGCACAGGTAGACGAATCGCCTTCGCATGACAACAGCTGGACTCTGAAACCACTTTAGAAGGAAGACAAACAAGTATTTTCACAGACTAGAAATTCAGCATAAGTTGCCCAGAAAAAAAAATGCCACAAACTTGAGGATGAGGACCTGACGGAAGTCCACAGCCACACATGAGATAAAGAGAAGGCAGGATTGGGCTGGCCGGAACAAGACACTGCCGCCTTCATTTTTTTTTTTTTTCATTACTGAACCCTGTAACGTACAGCGGATAACATAATTGGCTTGCGATCTGATACGGAGAGGTAAAGTAAATCATATTGGTTTGTATTTATTTTCACTGCCACTCTCCAGGCAAAGCCTGAGCTTAGCATTTTATTTATTTTCCGATTTTACTCTATCATTTTGAGTTTGCTTTTAATAAACAGATGTGCAAGAGAAAGATGACACAGAATTATAAGGAACATCAGCTTCAGCAGTAATGGCCTAAACAGCGTGTTCTACACTGATTATAATTGATCTTAAATGAGAGCTGATGATTGAGTCTCTATATTTGTGTATAAAGTAATTTCTATCGATAATCACTTGAACAGACGTATGTTTACGTAACTACATTCGCGAACAATCCCTTACATTGTTACCCTCGTTCTCACGCACACATACACATACGTGCATATATTCATGTATATTTATATGCACGCGCACATACACCCACATGTACACAAACATGAACTTTTACATGTACACAAACTGATACACCCACGCACACAAAACACGAACACATTCACGCACACGTCCTCATAACTCGCACGCATACACACGTGCCAGTACACGCATGCAGACGCATCCAAACATGAACATGAACACTTATATGTTTTCACGTAACTACCCTCGTTCAAACGCACATATACATGCACATGCATACATACAAGTACGCATACATATACTTGCACACGCACATACAAAATGAATATACATGGAATCATAACACGCACCCATGCACATTCGCGCACATACACGCATTCACACATCCGAACGCAAATTACACATAGACTAATATACATATATACACATACACATGCACACATATGAACTCTTACTGATGCTTCAAATACATAGCAAAATGTAT
>NW_020869917.1:107284-109784 GCF_003789085.1 Penaeus vannamei | reverse complement strand
TTTAGGTTTGGTTTGAATTGAGTTTTTATTCACCCTTTTTTCTTATTTTTGGAATGGGTCAATCGAGGTTTAAGAGAAAAAATATATAACAGTTTGTTCACTGTATTATTCAAAAAGCAAATATACATAGACCACAAAACAAGAACAAAGGAAAATAGGATTTCCTGAATTAAGTAAATTTCTCTTATTCCTTGAGCACACACACACAAAATAAAAGTACAACATCCAGGGCATGCACACAGTAGAATCCGACTGCTAAGGTCTTACGCCCACGAACTGATGCTTGCTATTTAACAATTACGTTTTCTGATCGCTGTTCAACAGTCGATGGGCTGTTAACAGTGTCATTCATTGAGACAAGACTCAGAGGCAGGAATAAAGAATACATGTTATTGTTTTTCATATACACATACCCTTTCTAAGCGCAGAATTAGAGTTCATTAAGTTTCAAAGTTATAAAAACGAAGTCCAACAAGAATACCATAAATACTGTAATTACTTGCATGAAATGAATAGGTGTAGAGATCGGAGCCAAATGGCAGGTCGTGCTGTCGTGGTCGTCGACGTCACATTTGTTTCGGGTTCGTGAACCTTTCGACGAGAATACGCAAATGATTCGACCACCCTAATCCTCATACACCCAATCACTCATTTGCATATATAGTGAAACCATCACTAACCCTTTACAATGACATTGTTTTATAGTTGTAGGGAAGTAAATCTGGCTTGGTTTCTAATTGCTTAAGCTTGAACTTGTCTCAGAAATCAAAAGTTTGTTTTCCTAAAGGGACTTTTTCATATATTTACTTTGTCGTAGGGTTTCACGGCACATTGATTGACAAAGGTGTAAATATAGGTCTACAGTAATTAAATTCTAGGCAAAAGGCTATGCAGACGAAGTTGAAGAGTTAATAATCTTCATGATTTTTCGATTTGAAGTATTTTCCCAAAGAAAAGAAAGAAAAAAAAAATCGCAAACTCAGTTATCAAATTTGATTTTTTTTTAAATAATATAATCGATTATCAAATAACATTTTATATCATATATATATATATATATATATATATATATATATATATATATATATATATATATATATATATATATATACGCGTGTGTGTTTCTGTATCTACATATTTATGTATATGTAGTATAAATGTGCACACACAATATGTATATATATATATATATATATATATATATGTGTGTGTGTGTGTGTGTGTGTGTGTGTGTGTGTGTGTGTGTGTGTGTGTGTGTGTGTTTTGCCATTGACGACTCAAGGTGCCAGGAAAGTGCAGTTTACTTCTTACATTAACTGCAATCTTCAAAAGATTTGATTATTACTAGTGTGAATCACACTTCTTCACTGACTAATATTTGTCCATAGCACTCCAGCTAACTATAAAATATAAAAGTTTGACCGAAAAGGCCACGGCAAGCAAACCGCAATTTATCGTAATTTTTAAAACAATTTGATCCACAAGAGAAAGTGACTATAGACTAATTTCATGATATATCTAATAAGTGAATGAGATCAGGAAGGGCTTTTGATGCCGCCATTTTTTTTTCTTATTTTAGGGAAAACATGTAAAACCAAAATATATGTCTTATATAAAAAATTATTTCATTTGTTATTCAAATATATCAAACTTTTATATTATTTCATACAGAGAAAGACTATTCAAACCAATACTTTTTCGTCAATTTACTTTTATGTTTCAGTGTACAAAAATCCTACTGCTGAAACTGTTAGTTACGTCTATTTCTTCACTTAATGTCGGAGAAATACAGCACATTCCCACTGTTCACCGGAGTATTAAGGAAAGCGTCGAAAAGTTTATGATCCTTGATGTTGTCGCTGCTGCCCCCGCATAGCGTGAGGCTGCACACTGGTGCGCAGCATCACAGTCCTTTTTCATTTTCATTTTGTTTCTATAATTTTCTTTTATACTCGCATAAACACAAGAACACGGTTTTCACATACATTCAGATATTCTATATGGATTTAATGCATGAAAACAAATAAATTGTATACATGTAAAGATCTATATATTCATATCCATATCCCATATAACATGTATATATACATATATATTATATATATATATATATATATATATATATATATATATATATATATATATATATATATATATATATATATATATATACATATATATATATATATATATATATATATATATATATATATATATATATATATATATATATATATATATATATATATATATATATATACCAGATTTTTGGGGATGCCCACTTTGGAGGTAGTGACTATTTAATTAGTTTTTTTTATGTATTTTCTGAAAATTACTAATCTGTGCATGTAATATATAATATAATGAGAAAGATTATAGATCAACCATTCTTAGTCTACAGTATTTTAATACAAATCAACTTTATTGTACTTGAGAAAGGACAGAAAAAAAAACTTTTTACAGGTTAAGATACCGACTCGAAATTTCGATTTAACATACC
>NW_020869917.1:97284-104784 GCF_003789085.1 Penaeus vannamei | reverse complement strand
AAACCTTTTCTCCGGCTCGACCTCATCTCATTGTAAGATCCACACACACGCACTACATTTGTATATAAATGTATATATGTGTATATACACACGTGTATATATATATATATTTTTTTTCTCTTCCATCATCCACAGACAATGTGTACAAATGGTTTATTTAACGTATATCACGAAAATATCTGATTTATTAATTTTTATTATTCCCTTTATCGTAACGTCGCCAACACGAAATATGATGCACACACATATATGTGTTTGTGTGTGGCTCTTTATACATTCTATATGAATGTGTGCATATTTATAGTGTGTATGTCTGTATGTAATGTATGTACATATGTATGTGTCGTGGTCCGCTAAGTTGTAGATGTCAGCCTCCAGTAGATTAAGCTACGGAATTCTACGGGCTGTTCAGCCTTGTTTCACTTGTCTCCTTTATGGCCTGATATTTGTCCGCACCTTTGGTGGGGTTTGCAGTCCGACACTGGTCAAGGCAATTGACCAGAAAGGGAAGCTTTAAGTCTCATTTGGTACGACTGGCTTTTCATGTACAATACCATCAGTATAAATGTAGAAAGAACTTATCATCAAATTCTCTGGCCCACTCTTTCATAATTCGAACACATTTTGCTGTCTTTGAAGCATCGGCAAGAGTTCATATGCATGCATATATGTGTATATATGTATATTAGTATATGTGTATTTATGTTCGGATGTGTGTGAATGCGAGTATGTGCGCGAGTGTGCATGGGTACGTGTTATGATTACATGTGTGTATGTGCTCATCTTGTATGTGCGTGTGCTTATATGTGTATGCGGACATTTATGTATGCATGTGCATGTATGTGTGCGTTGAATGAGGGTAACTATATTCGCGTGAGTTCGCGTGAGTGAAACATGCGTGTTTTGCATGTGTGTATGTGTGCGTGGATACATGAGTGATCAATTGGTGTATACACGTGTGTGTGTATCCGCGCGTGTGCATGTTTGTGTGCACGTGGGTGTAAGTGGCCGTGCATATATGGTGTATGTGAATAAGGGTAACTGTCCAAAGTTTTGTTCGTTAATGTAGGTACGTAAAGCATACTTCTGTTCCAGTGTACTGTTAGAAATTACTTTGCACACTTGAACATGGAGAATGAAGCATCAGCTCGCATTTTAAATCAGTTAATCTATGATCAAGGAAAGCTGAAGGTGATGTCCTCTTTCTGCATTTACCAAACAACAGAAAATGTAAAATAGGTTTTGCCTGGAGAGTGGTAGTGTACACAAATACAAGCCAATGTAATTTCCTTTATCTCTTCGTATCAGATCGCAAGACACTCATGTATGTTACAAGGTTCAGTACTAAGGGAAAAAAATGAAGGCAGGTTCTAAGGGGAAAAAAAAAATTCTCCTGGCCAAGCAATCATCTCTCTTTTTTAGGCATCTATTCTTTAATGGATGAAAAATGTTCGTTTGTCTAAGGTGGTTTCGGATTCCATGGTTTCTGTCATGCACAGGCGATTCGTCTGTTCCTTTGCCTCGGAGGTTTTAATGTCTAGCTGTGAATATTCATTTGTGCATTCAGATTGCAACTCTAATAACGACAGATGAATGTATTTACATGTGGATGTATTTCTGTAAATGTATAAGTATACTTAAATTCACACATACAAAAACACACATGCCGATCGATAGTACTGACAAAGAATAAAAATTTTATATAATTAATTTCATCACCTAAAAAGATTAAGCATTCTTCATATCCTGGATGGACTTGTTAATCTGCACTTTCACGTTGGAAGCCATGGTTTTCTCCAGGATCTCTCGCAAAGCCTTCCTGAAGCCGGCGCTGTGAACGTCCTTCATATTGTTGCCGTCCAAGTTGCTTGCACTTTCAAGCAGGTCGTGACCCGATCTTGCGGTGTAGCTGGCGATGTTCTGAGGCACAAGGTTGTCCAATTGATCTGAACAAGCTTGTCCACACGCTCTACAACT
Organism: Penaeus vannamei; assembly: GCF_003789085.1. NCBI lineage: Eukaryota > Metazoa > Arthropoda > Malacostraca > Decapoda > Penaeidae > Penaeus > Penaeus vannamei. Next base: position 102,807 of record NW_020869917.1, on the reverse strand, counting down.
TGACCAGAAACAGTCTGGGCTGGAGCTTCTCCAACACCGGCAAAGGTTACCGTGTAGTCGGCGTTGGCACGAGCGTTTTCCACGACAACCGAACCGGAGAGCACACTCTGTAAAAATACATAATATAAGTAACTAATAATCAGATAATATATACTTAGCTTTAAGAAATAGAATATTCTTATCATGAATTTCCTCTCAGATACTGAAGTTGATGAGTTAAAAAAGTTAATGCCTTTAACTCATATCATACATCTTTCTTTTCATTTGACATTCATACCTGGTCGGCGTTGAAGGAAGCGGACTTGGAGCGGCGCAGGGAGCAGAGTCCAGTCACGTTGGCCTTAGTGATGCTGAAGTTCTCGGAACTGCTTCCGTCAGAGTTGACTTGGAAGGGCAGGTTTGACTCTCCATTCTGCACGTTTTTGGATCCACACCATCCTAGTGCTCTGTTAAAGGACAACAGTTAGGAAGAAGACTAATGAAATCAGTATACAATATGATGAGGAATGATAACAGTGAAAGAGAAATAACACCAAAAGATCACTACTACTAAAATATTACTCCATGTATGCGATAGCTCCTTCGAGCACTGCGTCGAGTATCTGGTTGGGCGTGGTAGGGTTGGCGACGGCGCGAGGCAAGATGGGCTGAGAGTCTCCGCCGTCGGCAGGGAAGAGCCCAAGCTGGTCGTCCCATTGGTTGGGTCGTGCCACGCACACGGCCAAAGTCACCGCCAGGCTTACGATCCTCAACATTTTTACGTCTGCACAAATAGGATTTCAATAAAAGATGTATATAAAAAAAATAAAAGTACAATTGTTATCAAGGACGTTAAGGATGTATATGTACGCATGTACAAATATTCATTTGTACATCTATTAATTCATTTGTTTAGAAGCCAAAGTATAAAAACGTGTGTATCCACTCGCAGTGCACCAAGGGACTCACCTGATGGTACCGTCGACTGTCCCGTGAGCTCTCTTACCATCCAATATATATCTGATATTTGCTGACAATGCAGCTTCTGAAATGGCATCAGCAAGGCTAAATTCTTTCTAAAAGAAAATCCACTGTGAAAATGAAATAGAAATTTCATGAAAGGTTTTTTTCAATTTCTACATCTATGAATTCATCGCGAATGACGTAATACGAATGTACATTAATTAAAGCGGACTTCGGCCAATTTATATGTATGTCTATATAGATAAAAATAAATGGAATATATGTGTATATACACATATGTTCAAATCAGTGTTTGTATATATTTATATTGTACACACGCACACACATATGTATGTATATACACATGTGGATATACATATATGTATGTATAAATATATTATGTATGTATGTGTGTACATAAAGATATATGTATATATATATGCATATATGTTACATATATTGTGTGTGTATACATACATACATACATTTCGAAAGTGGATGTTCGGAATAATGCACCTACTGGGATTTTTGATGAAGGCGAGTTTATGTATTTTTCCAGCAACCGATTGTCATATTTTAGATTTACTAATATGGCATGTAGCGAAGTCAACATCATCATACCAATTTGGTATTTGGTATTTCCAAAACGACAAAACCAAGTATCTAAACCTCTCACACGATTGCGCAATAATTTCTGTTCTACATAAGGGATGAAGTTTGAAAAGAAGGTTGATTCGTCAATGTAAAAAAAGAAAAAAAATTATAATCGTATGACATGATATGACTGTTCATAATAATTTATGATTTAATAAATCCTCTTCATTATGGATTAAAACACGCACCTAGTAATTAAGGGTATTTTTTTCTTGTTTCACGATTTCTCTCCCCCTCTCTATCTTCTTTCTCTCACTCCTTCCTTCTCCCTCTCATTTTCTTACCTCCTCCCCTCTCTTACTCCTTTACCATTTATTTCTCTCGATCTATCTCCCCACCTTTCCCTATCTATTTTTCCTTCCCTTTCTCTCTTCCCCCACCCCACTCTCCGTCTCCTTTTCTCTTTTCCTTCCCTCCCTCCTCTCTTTCCCTCTTTTTCACAACACACACACGCGTGCGTAAGCATGCATACAGTCACACATGCCACGACAATAACAGCGCTCTGTTGTTTCAGATAGCAAGCGGTCAATATTTCTTTCCTTATCGTACTGCAGACTAACTTGACCTACTGAATATATTGTTTACAGTAATACATTAGGATACTTCATTTCTTTGCACCAATGTTTATAAGATACATAATTTCATGTAAAACATACATTTCAATGTAAATCAGAACCATCCCACTCTGTCCGAATCACCACTAGTCGAGATAGGACGATTTGGATACAAGCAGAATACATGCATTCCGTACATATGGACACACAAACACACGCACCCTGTGCGTATGCATTAGGATACCCGTATATGTTTTATACATTTATTACATATTGAGGGAGAGAGAGAGAGATACGTATATAATAGACATACATATATATATATATATATATATATATATATATATATATATATATATATATATATATATATATACACAGAATACACAACAAATATATATTCATATATTATATATATGTATGTATATGAATATAACTGTATATATATATATGGATATAACACATAGATATATATATATATATATATATATATATATATATATATTATATATATATATATATATATATATATATATATATATATATATATATACAAATATGTGTTTATATATATAGTAGTACTACACACATATTCGTACAGGATACTCAGAAACTTGTATGGAATTGAAATCAATGCAGGAAAAAGTTAATGCTCTAAATATTAACTGAATGCTGACACGTCCGTCTATTTCCTTCCCTCTCCAATTTACATATGATCAAATCAGATGAAATTAACAGATTCAAATTTCATTTAAAGCGAAATCTCTTTTAGTCAAATATAAATATATCATCAGCTGAGATTGAAGATTTTTTGCCGATAGACAAATTTTGAATGGAAAACAGTGTAAAAAAAAAAAAAAATGTTTTCACAGGTGGTGCTTTTGTAGGAACAAGAGTTCTTCCTTTCCAAAGGTCGTACGGCATTCTGAGGGATATATAAACTTCGCGGACGATTTCACATCACCAGTGGTAGCTATCCTTGGTGAAACGATTCTCATATCTTACCTGTTTAATAATCCTTCTAATGTGCTATTTTACATTCTTGCAAAAACATTTTATAGTAGAAATGTGCCCTCTTACAATGGATTAATATATTTTTTCTTTCCCGTACCTATAATAATCCCTTTCGTTATTTTATCTCATTATTTCGTGGAAACTCTCAAGCGGGCTGTTTCGCACTATGATACTGTATAGGTTCAGGGTTTAGGAAATGAATGTATTTCAAGATCTGTCAATTTCATACCACTTAATTAGTTATATTTCCTTCTAGATCACACCATGTTCACTTGGCTGATGCTCTCCTGCCTCTTAGGCTTCTCCCTGGCTGAGGTTCAGGTATGAAAAACTGTTGATATACAAGTTAAATTATTATTATATATATATATATATATATTAATATATATAATATATATATATATATTATTACCTTTTATGTCACATATACAACATTTCAGTTTCTCTCTCATGTGAAACATACTTATTAATATTAAACATAACCGTTTTTTTGGCAGGATTACCAAATATGTTACAAGGGAAACAGCGCCGCTGAAAACAGCTGCATGAAAGTGGATGTAGACCGCCTTGCCATGAAAATTCACTTCCACATGCCTGAATCCGACGACTTCGATGACGTGGAAACTCTGGAGGATTATAGTGTGGTAAGTAATACTTGTAGGTCATCACTGGATACCATGATAAACTTTACGTTATTGTTTTCTTGAACTGATAATGCATGAGAAATTCTTCAATTTGCTCAACTGTATGAATTCAGTATTTAATGACACGGAGAAATAACCAGTTTATGAACTTCGCAGGGTCTAGCAGCATCTCGAGTTGTGTCCCAGGAAGCGTGTTACGTGAGGCGACTGGTTAAATCTTTCGAGCAACAAGTAGCCTTCATCAAAGGCCATCAGGATGATGGCATGAGGGTTGAGTCTGACGTCAGAGTTTCCGCTGTTTCCCTTGACAATCCTGAGGAGGAGATCGGCTCGGATCTTGCCAACTTCTGTGGCGACCTTCCCGTTTACAAACTGGTCACTGAAGAACAGAATGACAGTGTTCAAGACCGTCGTCAAGTGAGCGTCACCTTCACCCGCTGCGTCCTGCTGTGTTTCATTCCCACGTGCTTCACCACCACGCTCACGCTCCCCACTGGCTCCACCATCACTTTTGGCTGGCTCTTCTTCGGCTAAAGTGGCTGTTTAAGGAATATTGTTCATCTAATATAGGCAAACAGACGACTCCTTTACCTGTCTCGATGATGTACACTCACTTTTGATTAAAGATTATTGCATTTCAACGCGTATTTAATGTACATCTTATACAGAAAAGTTGGCATTCGCATAATTAGACATACAAGCGCACGCCCGTGTGTACATGTTGAATATTGAAACACTACTGCAATATGAACTAATAGCGAACGTGTTTTCTTGTTATACTGGTTTGTTTATTTTTATTTGTCATTTTCGGCATTACTCCAATACACATTATCCCTTACAATTATACGCACATATACACATATACATATCCTCATGCACACACACATAGGGATCAAAATTCACCTCAGAGTGAACAGATGGTAGCTCCCATACCGACAAAACAATAGAATTGAAAGAAAAAGAAATATGTAATGATTATGATTGCAGGGCCCCTCTCCTGCAATCTGATTGGCCACAGCGTGTGCCCCCCCCCCATGGTCATTGACTCGTCGTACTGTCAATCACTGTGTAAAGTTCTTTACCGACACTGCAAGTTAAGCCGGGAGCAAAACAAATTATATAGTGTGTGTTTCTAAATTTTCATTGTGCTTAGTCTTATCAAAACCGATAATTGCACAGAACACTGAGATTTTTATTCTATTTAACTCTATTTTATATTTTTTATATATATATATATGTTTGTTACATCCTTGTTCATGAGAAAATTCTCTGGACCGCACCTGCACCCAAAAATTTCTCAAATAAATCTGGAGAGGGGGGGGGGGGTATGTCAATGTTGATAAGTAGTTCTGTACGTATATTTATTCACTTGTCTATATATGTATCGGTGTGTGTGTTCAATTTATATGCTTATATATTCAGCAATACATAAACATAAACGCACACGCATGGACATATTTACAGAAATATATGCAAACACAAACACCTATACATAATAAAAATATTTATGTGTGTGTGTGTACATACATACATATATATACAAATACACACACCACACCACACACACACACACACACACAACAACACAACATATATATATTATATATATATATATATATATATATATATATATATATATATATATATATATATTATATATATTATATATATATATATATATATAAACATGTGTATTCTTCTTGCTTCATCCATAG